>JAGDQP010007220.1:57055-68424 GCA_022664845.1 Lepisma saccharinum
CTGTATGTATACAATGATGTATCATATTAATTTGTTGCGTGGCTGTTTGAATGTGTATTGGATTCAGAAAAAGAGAGGAAAGTAAAAATTATATTTTTTGTGGCTGCTTTTAAGATAATTTTATTTCATAATATTTAAATCGTATAAATGTTGAAAATAAGAATAAAACAAGAAACTTCCAAACCAGCTTCCAAAACACATTCCAAACATTCTGTGAACGATTTACACTCTAGCGGAAAAATATTCAACAAATTCCTTATCCTACGCTTTGTGACAGAAGCGACGACGTTTACATGAATATTCATGAAGCATCATTGAAGATTTATGACGATTGCTGTCGTGGAGCGCGTATGGTTTTACAATATTTTTCTTTAGAATGGCGCATGCAGTCACGGAAATCTAGCAAATTAAGAGAAACTAAATTGAGTTGCAAATTCAACTCTATAAATTCATTATCACGTTGGTTTCTCTTTCCAGCTTGGGAATACTGAACGCATATTTCTATCATACAATATTCAGATGTTAAAAATAAATCATAACTCCAATATCAATTTACTCAAGATACAGAGTTCTGTCTCCAAAATTTTCATTATTCATATTACTTCGCTGTTAATTGGTATTTAATATTATACATCGTTTTACATTTTAAGGTTGTTTCTGTACTGAAATAAATCAGCACAGTACAATTTTGTATTGTATACAGTTTTAATTTTCTCTCTTTTTATAATTCAATACAAACTCAAACAGCCACGAAACAACATAATATGATACATGAATACATAATACATACGCATACCCACCCAGCGCACGGTATCCATGTGAAGTCCCAAAATGGTACCTGAACGTCCAATTTAAGTCCAAATCCAACAGTGGACATCCAAAGCTGGATATCCAAAAGGGGATCAAGTTGGGACATCCAATAGGGGTGGAGAACACATCTGAACCTGGACGTCCCAAACTACAGGATTAAATTTTGTACTCTATTATAATTATATTAAATTAATTGGAAGGAAATAAGGATTACACATCGTTAGTATCGATCAATACTGGCCCACTTTATCCCACTTGATCCAATATATGCACCACAAGGGAATTAGGTAGGTGTGCTCACCAAGCATGGAGCGTCACTTACAGCAATATCGCTTCACATGCGAATTACGTGCGTATGCCCATAAAGAAAAATGGTCAGTGTTCACATAAAAATATATTGATTTGCTATGGAATGCATATTATGTGGTCTCCATTGGACGTCCTGCGGACAGAAAATGAAATGGATGTCATGGCTGCATCGCTTAAATCGCTTTCAAAGTACTGTCTGTTTGATGCAAAGTACAGGTCTAAACGTGTTTTCCATTTTTGATGCAGTCGTGAAACTCTTTCCAATTAATGCCTTTTAATGGCCCCTTCGTTTTTGCTTCACAACTGCAAAACATGACTTCTGAGGATTTATTTCATTCAGGGTAATAAAACAGTCACTCAGAACAAGATCGAGTGAATTTGGCTGGTAGAAAAGCTGGATCTAGTTGTTTTCTGTTAAAAATTATTTCACATTCAAGGTTGTGTGTGCTCGTGAGACACGAGTTTTGCTGCAACTCTTTTCATTTGCAATTCCTTGCTCAAAGTCCTTTGGCAGGAAATCCAGGGCGCACCAAATAAATCAACAAGTTTGGCAGTGGTTTTGCGACGGTCTTCCATATTCCGTCTACGAAATCTGACGATATCTTTGTCCATTCGGGAGGTCAAGAGTCGCCGTGAATGAGTTTGTTTGTTTTCCCAAAGCAGCTTCCTTGTAAGCCGTTTCAAGCATTACAGCTGTTTCCCCAAACAGAAAACAGAATTTCATAGCCTCACTCGTTGTTTCTACTTATCAGTCATTACAAAAATCGCAGAACAAGCGAGAGGCGCTACTATCCTCATCCATGTAGCTCCTGAAAAACGCTTATTTCATGTGCCCATCGTGCATTTGGACGTTGTCTCGCTCTTTTCTTTTCTCTGGAAATCCAATAATATATACAGGCGTGGATACAGTGTGCTATAGAGGCTATAGCTGCCCCCTTGACATCCAGGCATATACAGGATAAAATGGTCTTCAATCCTATTTTACAATGGATAAAGTAACACAACTATGGATTAGCCCTTCCCCCTTGATCATATCCTGGATCCGCGCCTGTATATATCAATACGTAGTTTCTGACTGGATAAACTTTCACAAGCATTGTCATGTCATATAACTTCATGCTTAACCAGGGTTTCTTTCAGAGAAATCTAATCTTACGGTCACCGCGAGATCATGGTTCTATAAGTGGAGGAAGGTTTGTTATCCAGTTATAATTTGTAAATTTCTCAGTACTATCTAATACCATGTTTTTCTCCATTACGGAAGGTATTGAAAAATAAATTAATATTTAGGTTATTCCGAAACACTTTCTTTCTTGGAAAATGTTTTAAAGTAATTGCATTTTTTCCTTTAAATATATCATTTTATGTAAATTAGTACGTTATTTTGTACATCTTTTATTTGATGTTATAATAATATATTTCTATTACTCACAAAACTTTTCTCTAATTTTGTAACATCTCATAATAATCGAGAAAATAAGGCAGGCACACAATCCTCATAAATGAAATTTTTTGGTAGTATGGTCAGTAAGCGACAAATTACTAAAGAATGAGTGAGCAGTTCTCTCTTTTTTTGAAAAAGCTGTTAGTGCTTAATTTCTGTATCCTACTTTCACTCGTTGAATGCGCGAGAAAGTGGAGGGAGAATTGCTCCATTTCTCCCTGTAATTGCTCCCATATCATCCTTCCGCCTCCACGCAGTACGCTAAGCAGTGGGCCAGGTCAAAAAATGAAACCAAAATCCACCCTGGTGTAAGGCAAAGAAGTTCAATTTCTCCAAAACTATTTTCAGCTGTCCTGGAGAGTGTGTTCCAAACTTTATACTGGGATGAATTTGAAATAAATATCAGTGGCGAATATCTTCATCACCTACGATTTGGTGATGATATAGTCCTGTTTGCTTCAAGTGTAAAAGAACTACAAACCTGAATGGAAAAGCTGTCTAATGAGAGTTCGAAAATAAGCCTTAAATGAATTTAAGTAAAATAAAAGTAATGTAAAGTCACTTAGAATCATAAGTGGAGGTTGGAGTTATAAGAAATATTTACTCTTCCCTCCCTGAGAATTGTTTCACTGTATGGCTAATAGTTAGACAACCAACATGACAGTACAAACATGTGTCAAAACATGACATGTGAAGATAGTCTTCCATTTAGAGGAACAAGGAATTGCTCCGTTCAGCATCATTTAGACAACAACGTGACAGATAGGCAGAAATTCCAATCACGTTAAGTTCTAAGAGATAGGAATTAATGCAAAGAAAAGAAAAACACTAACATGGGAATTATGCAGGTATCGGCATTATTCAATGTAATACAACATCATTTGTTTAAACACGAACACACACAGATGGAGAGAAAGAGAGACAGACAGAGAGACACAGAGACAGAAAGCCTGGAAGAAGACAAAGAAAGAGCAAGAAGAAGGAAAGGGGGAAAGAAAAATAGTGGAATACTTTGAAATAAATTAAAATTTTAACGCTTAAGGATACACAGTCTGCGTCTTGGCCCCCTTTCCCCTTTCTCTGTCTTCTGTGTTTCTCCCTTTATGGAATAAATCGCTTTCAGTAGTAATCACGAACATCGTTTATAGCGCCTAATCCCTTGAAGAAAATAATTGGAAAATTCGGCGTGGAATCGAACCAAGGACCTTCAGAAGGACAGTCTGACACAGCTAACCACTTAGCTACACAGACCATAAGAAATGTGTTCATAAATCAGGCATTAAACTCGCTACTGTCAAAGACTACTACTTTAAATGGAACCCCCGTTTCCATTTAAAGTTTGAATTTTATTTACGGTCCTTAGGCATCTGTGGCTCAGCCTCCCCTGGTTCCATAAGAAACGTTTGTTCTGTAGGTCAAGATTAAGCATGAATTAATCCACAATCTTGAGAACTTACTGTTACACCGACATATATCTCGGATTAATCCAGGATTAAAAGAGTGATTTAGTAAATCTATGAAACAAGGCCTAGTTCTTGCGCAGCGCTAATCCACGTGAAAATGACATCTCGTAACCTTATTACGTATCAAACGCGCAGCGCAAATACAACTCAGAAATATCCAATTGCAAACTTTGACCGTGGGTAAGTGAATAATGCGTAGGTTGTTAGGTGAAAGAACCCGGGTTCGAATCTCGGCGGAAACAAGATTTTTGCTTTTCCTTTTAAAGTACATTTCTATATACTCATATTTGTTATTAATAATTGCTTTCTTGCGTTTTTCGTAGATTATCTTAAAATAATGGACATGGGTTAGTGGAGATTAGGTAAGGTTAGGTATGGTCATGTATTTTTACACTTTTGATTCTTTCTTTCGACAGTGTGGATACTGCCCCGACCAGGACGCTGACTTTATTTTTCGAAACTAATCTTCTCATTTCAAGAAGTAGATGACGTCAAAGCTAGACGTCACGCGATGACTGTAAATACAGCGCCGATAATAGGACGCTGGCTTACGAAATAAAAGAAAAGTCCCTTTCAGCAGTCCTACAGGCTGAGGTAGATCTCGAGTTTTTTTTTTAAATTAAAATATCGCCTTATATGAGCACTATCGAGAAACTAGTTACTGATTTATATATTAATCATCAAGAGCTTTTCAACGATACTCCACAAGACGTGATTTTAAAATTTTCGAAATTCAACCCCACCCCCACTCGTACCCTCCACAACCACTAAATCGTTCGTGTCACCGTAAGCTTCATAGGGAGTACTATAATTTATGCAGACAAAGTTTCCTCAAAACTCCATAGGGGCTGATATATATATATAAAATATATATATATATTTTCACCCCCCTTCCCCGACCACCCCTTGGGCCGATTTTGCTCATTAACGGACTTACCCGAGCTATTAAGCCTAGAAATAACATACTAAAATTTGGTTCACATATCTTCAAAATTATGGCCGCTAGCGTATATATATGTTTTCACAATTTCAACCCCTTCCCCGACCATCCCCTTTGGGCTGATTTTGTTCATTAACGAACTTAGCCGAACTATTAAGCCTAGAAATAACATATTCAAATTTGGTTTAAATATCTTCAAAATTATGACTGCTAGCGTGTTAATATATATACAGATGCTTATCAGAATAATGGAAACACCTGAACGAAAGTGCAACTTACCAGATTAATATGGTGTGGGGCACCTTTCGCTTTCAGAACAGCCTTGATGCGACGTGGGATGGAGGCGTAGAGGTCGTGAATGGTAGCAAGTGGAATATTACACCATTCCTCGTGCAGGGCATCGGCCAGTTCTGTGAGAGAGGATGGAGGTGGAAATCGTCGCCGGAGTCGTGTTTCCAAGATGGACCACAGATGTTCAATTATGTTGAGATCTGGGGATTGGGCGTAATAGGGGAGGTGTTGAACTTCATCCCGATGTTCCTCAAACCACGCTGCAACAACTCCAGCTGTGTGAATGGGTGCATTATCATCCTGGAATATGGCGTCGTTGTCCGGGAACAACATCCGGACCATAGGATGCAAGTGGTCTCCTAAAATTGCGACATAATCGTTGGCAGTGATGCGTCCGCGAAGTGTGACCACAGGACCCAATGAAAACCATGATATTGCGGCCCACAGCATCACCGTGCCGCCGCATGTTTCACAGTTGGGCGGAGACACTGCAGATCATACGCTTCTTTGGGCGTTCTCCACACATAAACACGGCCCGTGGTTTGGATTAGGGTGAATGGTGACTCATCCGACCATACCACACGTTTCCAGTCGTCAACGGTCCAAGTTGCATGGTCGCGGCACCATTTGCGGCGTGCTAAAGCGTTCTGGTCCCTGATGAGAGGTTTGGCCCGTGCAACACGACCCCGTAAGTTCATGTCATGTAATTCGCGGCGGACTGTGATTGTCGAAACAGGTTGGGGGAGGTGCTGATTGAGTTCCTCCGTCACTTGCGCCGCAGTGGCACGACGGTTCCGCGTGACAATGCGCTTTAATACCCGGCGTGCCCTGTCACTGATGCTTTTCTTCCGCCCACTGTTCCGCTTCCCCGATGTGGTTTTCCCGTGTGTTGTGTAGGCCGTCATCACCTTCGACACTGTCCCTGGCGACACACCTAACACACTAGCCACTGCCGTCACACTCACTCCACATAACCGCGCACCAACAATTTGCCCTCTTTGAAACTCTGAGAGGTCTCCCATTTTACACTACCTCCGTCTGCTGCAGCCACTGCACACTCCTGTTCCACGACGCCTGACGTAGTATGGAGACCGACCTAACACACCACCACCAGCAGTCCGGCGCTGCGGTCGCCACGACACCACTGCCAAACCCATACATCTGACGTGTTGACAAACTACAGGTGTTTCCATTATTCTGATAAGCATCTGTATATACACAGGGTGTAACAAAAGTCCCTTGTCATAGGCCAACTTGGTTATGAGTGCAGATACGAAAACATGTCAGAGGGAAAAGTGACTGGAAATGATCGGTTTGCAATCTAAAGTAGTTGAATTTTCCAAATCGGACCAGCCGTTTGGGCTCCACACTGGTGGAGCGCTCATTGAGAACGAAAAATGCAACGTTGCCAGTCGTACTGTAATAATCATGTAGTAATGAAACGGAAAGCAAGGAAGAAGTATGCCGGAGGGAAGGAACAAGAATAAATACTACACATCTCGGTTGCAATTATTACCGTAGGGGGCTTCAGGGGCGGTTGGGGGTAGGGGTGATGAAATTCGTAACGAGTTAAAAGTTGAAAGTTTTAAATGTCATAACATATGGGCCAAACGTCACAGCTGCGTTTTGGACAACAAAAGATGAAAGAATGTTCCAATAAACATGGGTCCTACGCCGCCTCGTTTTCGAGATACAGGGTTGCCAACTTGGAACCCAAAATCGCCTCCTGACCAGTGGAATTGAAGACAAAGATGTGGACAAACGTCGGGAAGCTATTCCTGACACCAAAACAAGCAATAAAGTACTCTTGAGGTTGTCGAATTCCGGTGGCTGTAAGAGATACAGGGTTACCAACGTGGAATCCACAATCGACGTCTGACGATTGGAATTGACGAGAAAGACGTGGAACCCTTCGGTAGGTGATCTCTGAGATCATAACACGCAAGAAAGTCCTCTTGCATTGTGTTCGAATTCCTGTGCGTGTAAGAAATACAGCGTTGCCAACTGTGTGAGGCTTCATCGAGTGTCACCCCAAAATAATTTATGAAAAAGGCAGCAAATGACAAATGTACGCTGGTAACCTGATACCTATGGGAGAGGGACACGTTACAAGCACGCATCAGCACTTCAGCAGTAGCTTACAATTGAAGTTCCTACTTTCTTTCTCTTTTTTCACTGCCCACGTAGCGATTTTGACGTAACTCAGTCTTGTTGCAAGATGCATACTATCTGAGTATGTAATATATCACATGAAAAGGCCGGCAAAATACTCTACCAATTCATCACCTATTTTACTTGCCACTACACTTTTCTTCTATGTCATAATTGTCGACGGCTCACAACTGCCTGTTGTGGATAGTGCTCACATAGAAGAAAAAGAATTATTCGCGCGCTGTTGCGCATCATTGCTACCTCAATAGCTAACACAGTAATTCTTCAACCATAGTGATATAAACATCATTTTAAAGCTTATGAAACAGGCAACAACTTTTATTTTGAACAGGGTTCTGATATTGAGTTTTAAACAAGCTACACCGTAAAAAGTGTAATTATTGAAAGCAAAATGTCCCTATTTTGCGCTTTGAATCTAAATTAGAGCTAAACTACAAATAGCGCAACATGCATGATAACCATTTTTGTAGCCTCTCATCTAGGAATTATAACAAAAAAAGAAGAAGAGTCATATCTTTATGTTTACTGGTTACAGAGATGTAATACAATTTCTAAAAGTCTGTAAATTTGTAGTTCAGGGAAGGGATTGGGGGAAGCACAAGGGGGAAGGGCGGGAACTTTTGGGATAATGCACATCTAGTTATGATGTAACAACTGACCAAAATTCATCTTTAATCATTCCCGACATCAAACCTTTATTTCCTGGGCTAAATAGCTAAATAACACTGAACAGTATTGTGTTTCCAACGGACGGGGGCCCAAATCCGATGTGGGGCCAAATAATACATCGTCTTTACCAATAAAAATTTCATTGGGCCAGAGATCGTATTTTATGAAAAACTTACGAATGATAATGTACAACAGACGGAATAAAAGTTTATAAACAGTATTCTGTGTTAGAATTACTTTCAGAGGACCCCAATCGCCTAGCAATAATTAAATTACATCTTAATGATTGATACTGTATCAGTCAACTTGCAGTCGACCACAGAACTAATAATCCAATAAAAGCATTTGAAATAACAGTATTTAACACCACCCTAGACATTGTGATAAACCAGCTGGCAATGAGATTCGAAAGCTTGCATTACATTGCAGAAATATTTTCTTTCCTGACACCTCAAGAACTGGTAAACTTAACACACGAAGAAGTAGTATAGAAATGTGAGACTCTCATAAATATATATCCAGCAGATCTCTCAAAATCACTGTCAGACCAAGAACCCAGTGAAGAAAATGCACCCCAACCCTGACGGTCCAATTTTTGCCGCCATCGGCCTGGTGTCGGGGGTGTGACAGTCGGGAAAAAAGCCGTATTTATAGGCGGTTCACCGGCGGCCCAACGCCAAATGGGCGCGTTAGGCAAAAAATCCTGTTGTCAAAGTGGCATAAAGAACGAAGGTACGAGTGATCTAACTAGCTTAAACTGATCCTTGCAGTGTACCAATCACACCAGCACATTTTGTGAAAATGGTTGGCAAAAGGGTGGGAAAATTCTTTTTTCCTTCCTTGTCCCGACTATGGGGTTGGGATTTGATCGGGACTGAGGAAAATGCCGACCATGTCCTAACAGGGCGGGAATATGACGGCAAGAATAGTCGAGAAGAAGGCGGCCAATTATCTGAGACAGTCAGCAGAAAACATTTGCAATTAAAATCAGTTTTTATTACTATACATCTACAATAGTCATTAACTTCTTCATTATAGAGATAAAAAAATCAATTGCAAATGTCAGTTAGGATCGTCGGCCTTTACTCGGCACTTGTTGAAAACCCGACTCTACACCGACGGTTGAAATGTGGGCGGCAGCATTTGTATGGGCCGAATTCTGGCCGAGGGCTGTAACTCTTTAATATTAAAATATGCTTATTACATTAAAACATATTCATCTCTTAATTGCATTCGTCTTTTTACAGAAATCTGTAGTGAACAATATAAAAAATTCAAAGCAAGCAAATACAATGAAATTAACTACATTTTTCATGTTCTCGTTTTCATGTTGAAAACATTGAATTTTAAACTATATTTCAACGAACATTTAATTTCGTTAATAGGGCGTTAATCTATGACATAGATTTCGCTTGATGTGCGTTTTCTAAGGCGACATATTACGCTTACTGAGAAATACAAATCTAATAGTGCAGCGATGATCAAGGTGTTAAGGAAGAAATACTGCACATCAGAAAGAAAAAAGGAAAGTATTCTTTACTTTTATTTGTACGTGATGATGAACAACGAGAAGAAACTCCATTCTAGACTGCTTGTTAATACAGATGCCGTAAAAGAACAGCAATCTCACAACGTGGATCCATGGGTGAGTGGATAAGAAAACGAGCTACCAACGAGAAGTGCAGAAAATTCCTGTGTTCGAACTCCACAGCAGCCACTAGGGTTATTTACTATTGGAAAATTAACACCGTAAACCATGAGGAGAGCAACGGATAAAATAAAACTGTGTGCATACCAAAAGACAGCATTCATGCTTTGATTTGACCAACTAAACACGTTTCTTTTAGCCATATGCGGATCGATAGCGGCAAACTCCTGGTACCTGACTCACGCCCGACTGTGACTGTCGGGAAATGGTCGGGCCGACGACGGCCAAAATAAACGTTTTTTTAAGGTTTTTGCTGCCTTTGGGGTTGTCGGCCCGACGGTCGGGAACTGAGTGCGGCCCGCCCTGACCGGCGCGGCGTCGGCCCAGCGGGCGGCCGACCCTATTTTCTCCATTGGGTAATATCTTTTAGAACATTACTAGGAAAAGAAACGAGTGAAAAGGAAAACATCAGGAAAGTAATGAATTCACATGTTGAGAATTTTTTTGTCTTACCAGTTTCCTCCCAGATTTGACTACTACTCTACAACTTTACTTAACCCTACCAGTCACAACAGCTACAGCAAAGAGAAGTTTTTTCTAAACTGAGCATGATAAAGTTGTATGTAAGAATTACCATGACACAAATGGGTTGAAGTAACATGTAATTTTGAGTATTGAACACGAAGAAACGCAAATTGTCAGTGTCAGTAAAGTAGTCGACCAGTTTCTTAAGTTAAGAAATTAAGATGACTAGAAAAAGAGTAAACTAACCATGGACCTACATTAAAATATGTTAATGACAACACTGTAAATAAAATAACGTAGAAGAGAGAACTTTGACTATTACTGTAAACTAAACTGTGTGCAGAAGTGAAGAGTGTGTTCGTGTTGAAATTTAAGCTGTGCTAAAATGTTGTGAAAAGCGAAAAAAGTTATAAACAATTTTTATTATCCCTGTTCCCGAGAAATTGCAGGTAACATTATTTAAATTTAGGTAACTTTCTAAGTTACACTTTTTTCTACGCGACTGTAGTGTGTTATTTTATTAGTTCCTTATTTTTTTCGTCGATGATCTCAAGTGTGATCGCCAGTCTTTTTTTCACAATAGCTCCCGAATTGCAACACGATGCTGTGTGGGAACCATTCCAGATCCTCACGCCTTGGAAAGATTTCCTTGGCACAGCTGGGAATCGAAACCGGGACCCCACGATCAGCCGTCAACGGCGGTAACCACTAGACCACCGTAACGGTCATATATATATATATATAGTTCCCGTAAGATCAACGAAGTCAAGCAGCTCTGGGTCTGGTCAGTGCTTGGACAGGTGACCCTTGCAGAACTCCAGATGGTGTTGCCTTTGCGGCGTCCACACAGCGTCGTGAGGCCAACTGAGGAACTAACTGAATAAAGAGGTAGCGATCACAGTTGAGAGCTTCGGTTTTCCTCTCACAACACGTCTGGTCAGCGTGGGAACAGTAAACCACCTCCTCCCTCCGGGAGAGGCCTCATCCAGTAGTGGATTGAATATGGTTGTGAATTATATATATATATATATATATCAGAAATGGTGTAATTTTAAGCATTTTATCAAAGGGCTCCTTATTTTCCCTCAGGGGGGGGGG
>JAGDQP010007221.1:0-21110 GCA_022664845.1 Lepisma saccharinum
AGTAAATAACCAAGTCAGTGCCATTTAACTGAAAATTGTTTTACCTGTAACACAAGTAAAAGTCGATGCCTAGACACGTTTCTTGATCATTGTATAGGGCACGGCATATATATATATATATATATATATATATATATATGAAGTTAATGTGAAATTTTAAATGTTCATGTGCTGTAAAGACAAAGGAACAAACTTCAAAGGCTTATAACCTTTAAATATAAGGAGAAATAAACCAGCACTTTCGTATTTTCACAAAACAAAGTGTTAACTGTACGAAATAACACACTTCCGGTTAAATCCAAAATCCCCACTTTCTAGGTGCCAGCTGTGCGAGTTGAGTACATCGAAAACTTCTCCCGCAGGTCGATCAAAGACGTACTTCCAGACGCTGAATACCTTGAAGAACTATCTGTAGGGAGAAATTTAGTTTCAAAGTAAAATAACATTTTTTTTTTATCTTTACGCGAAGGAAAAAAGCGTCACGAAAATTCACATTATTATTATTATTATTATTATTATTATTATTATTATTATTATTATTATTATTATTATTATTATTATTATTATTATTATTATTATTATTATTATTATTCCTGGTAAATCTGTGGTCACTATCCTTTCTCAATTAACGAATCATGTACAAGGGTGTATTTTCACAGGTCTCAATGCGACGTGATTTACATAGATTTGGCAAAGGCTTTTGATAGTGTGGACCACAATATATTGCTTAGGAAATTAAACAATGTTGGACTTTCCGCAATTTACTTAAAGTGGTTTAAGAGTTATTTAACAAACAGAACTTTTAGAGTTAAACTTGATGGTGCTATATCTAACCTTTGTACCATTACAAACGGTATTCCTCAAGGTTCTCCATTGGGTCCCTTATTATTCAACATCTTTATTAATGACATTGTAAAGCAGATTAAAGACTCCAACATACTTTTGTATGCTGATGACTTAAAAATCTTTAGAGAAGTAAACAATATATGTGACAACAGCTTGTTACAGAAAGATCTAGACAGGGTTAGTCGTTGGTGTACAAATAACTGTATGACAATCAATACTCAGAAAACTAAGTTCATACGATTCACGAAGAAAACCCAATACTTTGTCAGTAGCTATAAAATATATGGTAATTCGATAACAAAAGTTGATGCAATTAAGGATCTTGGTGTACACTTTGATTTTAAATTAAGCTTCCAGGAGCATATTATTAAGCGATTAGGTGAAGCCAGGAAATTAATAGGCTTCATTTTTAACCAATGGTATGATTTTAGCAAGATCGACATATTCTTAACCCTGTACAAGGTACTGGTGAGAAGTAAACTTGATTACGCTTCCACCGTCTGGAATGACAATACCAAGACGGTAATAAGTAGTATTGAAGCAACTCAGAGGTGTTTTTTTTAGACTTTTGTGTTTTAAATTTAACTTACCTTATTCTTCATATGATTATGATTTTTGGTGTAAAATTTTTAATTGTGTACCTCTTGAGCGTAGAAGGAAAATCGGTGACAAGAAGTATTTAGAGAAAGTGCTACAACATAATATTAAAAGAACCTATTTTATAGAACAAATAACATTTAATATACCTCTGTATAGAACGAGGCAACATAAGATGTTATCGGCATTTGACAAAGGCTGTATTCTGCTGAAACGAATTTTGAACAATTATTATGTAGCTTAATATCTTGTATTTGTTTTGATACTTAGTGCTATATTGGTGTATTGCTGTTCGTAGCACATGACAAATAAATAAATACATTAAATACATTATTATTATTATTTTCTAAATTGCTCTTTTCAATGGCGATTGAAGAATTCGTTTAGAGCAAGCTGAGATAGGAAGTTTGAAAAGTACAGTACATTAAATTTTATATTCTTTTAAGTTAATGCAGTTTTTAATTAATGTTATCCCTACAAATAATAAAAAATGACTTTAGTCTTTCATGTGCTAATAACAATATATATTCCTTTTAACGAGTGCCAAGCAACAATAAGAGTACAATTTGCTATATCTAGGAAACAAAGTAGTGTTAATTTGCACATAAAGTTTTTCGAATCAATGTCTTTTCAAACTTTTACTTGAATTGAAACACTATCAAACGTTTTAGACTAAATTTTCTAAAGGTTTAGGACTGAATTAATAATAAATAATTATGGAAATCTGAAAATTTCATATCTGTCCCGATTGCTGAAGGTAAGTGGCACTTAAGTTATGGGTCTATCTGTTTGAAACTTTGTACAACTTTCTTTGTAAATTTAGCTAACTTGATTCGACAATATTTTATTTACAGTGAGCACATTCGCTGTGTAAAAAAATAATCAACTTTGTTTTGATTAGTGTTCGACATAACTACAATAGGTGTAATGAAGGGGATGAACAAAATCTTTTACAAATAATTTTTCAATCTACTTTTAATTCAAACCGCTTTTGCGGATTATAATTGCTGGAAATATAGGGATACAGTCAATTCATGCTACATCCTTTCTCACGGTAGATAAAGTGAATTTTTTTAATGTTGTGGTAGATTGTGAGTATTCACTGCCAGTAACTCAGTTGGTGGAGTATTTGCTTTGCACACGGAAAGTCGTGGGTTCGCGCCTTTGACTGCCCATCCTCACTGAGGTCTTTCTCTGGTATCTCTTCTTAATTGTTCTAAGAAAATCTTAATATGTCTTCAATAAAACCAGGTCGGATTGCTTCCTAAATTTGCCTCTTTGGTTTCAGTGTTGTTATTCTTTAAATGTTCCAAATGCAAAATGACTACTGATCTGTATTTGAAGCTTGTTAAATATAAAAATAAACAATACTAGTCAAAGAATTAAGGTAGTGATACAGTGAACGAATAAAATACCTAAAATTCAAAAGTTACAAGTTAGTTAACCCAACATACACTAATGTTTTGCTTAGTCAGTTCTTTACAGGAACGGCATATCTTTTCAACCTTCCGTTCCTTCGTGAATGTTCTCATGCAGTGATTGGAAGAATTTGCTCACAGGGATACACGTAGTTTGTAATTAAGTAAACAACAAAGTATTGTTCTTCGTTCCGTCTTCAAGCCAGTGAAAGAAAGTTTTCACGTCACGAGTTCACTGTAATCAAGCACAAATCTGCCTCAGTGAAAGTAACTTCATCGAACGAAAACACGCGTTCCAAAAGTAGAAAACAACTTCAATAAATGATAATAATTACCCAGGACAATTAGAGAAATAAGAAATTCACGTTCCAAGTAAATGAGAAGTAACACAACATCAGTTTAAAATGCGCTAAACAAATAGAAAATATTCCTATTTAAGTGTCGAAGTGGAAACCACCATTCAATAGTGGCGAAATATACTGACTGGTCATGAACAACGAGACTTCAGTATCGCTTGTGGAATAATGGAAGGGCATGTGCAAATAAGAGCATTCCCATCCCTCGGTGTGACCATTAAATTTTTTTTCCGGTTTAATTTTGAATAAAACATGTGTAATGTATGTCAATTCTACAGAAATATTTTAAATTATATTCCAAAAATTCACTCAGATAAACTCAGGTGCGTAGAAAAATGTTACCATGCCAATCTTAACACCAAATACTATGTAAGGGACGGATATGCGATGGACCTACTCAAGCAAACATGTCAGTATGGTCAGATGCGTAGTGTGAACCACATCCACATAAGATGAGAAACTACTGTCGTTATAGCAACTACATCAATAATAATAACTTCATCATTCTTATCACCGACTCGGAGCAGACCGATAACTTTTAGTCAACTTTGGCTAAGGCCGGAGTGGGAGGAAACGGGAGAACCCCGAGAAAACCCACACACTCGGTATTTGTCCACCACAAAGTCCACATGGCAAGAGCAAGGATCGATCCTACGACCTCAAGCGCCAGAGGTGAGCGCTCTACCAATCGAGCCACCGCGGCCCCTTATGGAGCAGACCGATGTAGTCGTGTGATCTAAAGCATTATGCCATTGTCTCCAATGTTGCGACGGGAGCCTGGATTCATTTTATCTTATCCAATGTTGCGGGTTCGAATCCCGCCTGGAGCATGGATGTTTATGGATTTTAATATGCATTGCACTCATTTAATCGAAACGGGCCGAAATCAAGAGATACTTAAATGACCCATATAAAATAAAATTTATAAAAGTTTTACCGACTCGGACCGAGGGCCGACAATCGCAATGCTATGTCTAAGAAATTGCAAATATCGAATTTGGGGCCTTCGAGTCGTTGGCGTAACGCCTTAGACTGTACAACTACCCGGTCGGCTTGAAAACTAGTTGTTTTGCAACCGCTAAGTTTTGAACATTAACAAAACTTCTACAGAGGCTATCGCTAATTTAGAGAGCACATACAAACAACTTTAAAGCGGAAATTACTTTTACAGTGTTTGTTAGAGTATTCTCACTGGCCCATGGAGTATAGTGATCTATAAAAAGGAATACAAAGATGCACTTACAGAACTTATTCTTTACAAGGAGTCTTCCTATCAGAGGGCAAAGCACCAACAACCAGAAAAGAGGAAATTCCCTTTACCTTCCCTAGAAATACAATCCTGAATTTGTCTACCGCAACATTATATTGTATGTCCGAAGTCGCTGCAACGAAAATTACCATCCTCCTTGATTTCGTAATCGAGTACTGTTACTTGATTTGAAAAATTCTGAAACATGTCGAGTTTAATTTCAACGCAGACCAATTTGCGTAATATGATATGTGCCATCTATAAATAGTTGCAAAACCGTCAATTTTCTTAAATGGCAATATGAGTCATGTGGTGTGACATATCATTTGAAGAATTATGTTTCTATTTAAACGAATCTATAATTTCGGAATTTCTTTGAATATTTTGGGAGAAATCGCGTTTGAAACTTTTGCTTATTATAAAATGAAAATTCTCACAAATATTTTACCCTGTTAAACGTTATAAATATCCAAAGATGAAATGGAGGCAACTTCCGACTTTTCCGTACATCAAGCCTCTGTCGGTACAGATACAATTGATATTAAATAGTGAAAAGTATGCGACTGGACCGGGGATCGAACCCGGGACCTTTGGATTACCGTCCCAATGCGCTACCAACTGCCAGTTCTTCCGTCCCAATTCTTCCGTGTGAGATGTTCACCATTATGAGACACAGGAAAGTCCAAGCACAACTAGGAGTTGTGATACTCTCCAGATAGTTTCGAGAGAGAGCATCGACATCAAGAGTGGAGGGTGTGTGATTGGAAAGTGGGTCGACTGGGTTGCGCAGTTGGCAGCGCATTGGGACGGTAACCCAAAGGTCCCGGGTTCGATCCCCGGTCCAGTCGCATACTTTTCACTCTTTAATATCAGTTATGAATATCCTCCATCACCCCTTCATATAGTAGAAAGTACTCCTGGGAACACTACTGTGATCAAATTGACTATACTGCTCTATCTTCTTCGGTCTAGTGACAAAACCTTCAACGTCTTCAATGATAACAAGGGTCTATGAAAAATCCATTAGAAATGCTTTTTTTTTTCCTTTAACAACAAATATGTGTTGTAATTATTGTAATCTCAATGAAAACTTCAAGAAATTGCAATCAGAACGGCTGCGAACTCTAGAATCAAAATCTGTAAATATATTAATTTACCGTATTCAATCAGGGTGAGGTTTTCATTTTTTTTTTTAATACTATATATCGATGTTGGTGAAGGGCACTTACAATTTTCAGTAATGTAAATTATTACCTGCATTAAGAATTTTCACTTTGTAGTATGCAGCGCTTTCTTCTAACGAGGTTAAAGAAATAACAAAATATAAAATGTTTTTTAATATATAGAATTCGAAGACCTTTTGATATTTTCATGCACCTCACGTTGCCACTTAAGAAAAATGAAAACTTTCCCACTAGACCTCAGAGAACACCCTTAAGTTAAACATACTGATGTTTGCTGGAGCCATTTGTGTTGTAGGAGGAAAGGTGTGGAGGGTATTCTTAACGTTACCGAGGGTAAATAAAATATTACTTTCTGTTTGTAATAAGTAGAGGTTTCAAACGCAATTTCTCCCAAAGTAAGTATGTGAAATTCATCTATTTTTTTTTTCATTAAATAGAGCAAAAACACTGAACTGCTTAACAAGACTATATTATTCGTGCAATAACGTGTAACTTATTTTTTACGAATAATATAGTCTTGTTCAGCAGTTCAGTGTTTTTGATCTTAATTGCAAGACGTGCAACTATGTTTTGTTGTCAGATTAAACAGAGATTAAAACATTTTCAAGACATGTGTCACACATTACGTGTAGCCACTTAAAGAAACTTTAAAATTTTCCCACTGTGTCGCAGAGCTATGCCAGTACGCTAATGAAGTCGCTCAAGGTCTAGTTAGAAGATGGCATCCCAGCATTAGCCTAGTGAAACTGACGAGAAACCCTGAAGAAGCTGCACTAAGATGGCTGACTGCAGGGCGCGAGCATCAGACATTCCAAATTCGAAGTCAGTGAATGCTCTACTGACTGAGCTACGGCCACTGGGTAGAACATTAATTGACGTAAGATGACTTGTTTCAATCAAATTTTTATTCGTCTCTAGTGTACCCGTATTAAATGATATAAAACTAGCTTACGCAATAATTGAAGTTAACAAAAAGATGGCAACACTGCCAACTGGGTACATGGGGATTTCGGAACCCCACCGTCGCTTCTTCAGGCATCGAAGAAAAATCATGCTAAGTTCGATGCAGTTACATTGAATGGTACAAACCACTGTGCAAAAGTTAAATTTTATAACATGAGGACACAGATAGCTGCGGTGCTTTGGAGCTGGGGACTCTCATAATCGTGTTTGTAAGGTATCTGGAAGTATTAATGCCAACATTTGTACATTAAACATTAAACGACGAACCATTGGAGAACAAACATTGATTATTCTATGTAGTATGACTCGTCCGAATGTAAAGTCTTTCTTCCTTTCACCACGGAGCAACATGTTGACTAAACCGTAGAGTCATTACCGTCAACTAGCGTAGCTTCGTTATCTGAACAATTAGAAATTGGGGACACGTAATATCACAAGCAGATAATTATATTGTATTTAGTTACAAAATTACTTTATCAAACACTAAGGTGGCCATTTTTTTTTTTAGTTATTCCGGAAAGAATTGGGATAACATGTAACATGTACTGATGTTGCAGTACAATAAGTTAAAGGGCCACATAACGTACATTTTATTTTTATAAATATTTTAGATTAAAAGATAACTAACGACCTCTACAATATCAAGGATTTAACGATGAAGTAGAGGATTCAAAAATTAGACCCTTTAAAACGGGTACATCTGGTAGCCCTCGACAGAAGTCATTACTAAATGAAACAATACAATTTTTCGAAGAATACTTATTTTTGAAACCGGGGAGAAAATCTACAGAAATAAATCCCTTAATCCGGGGAAACTACCCGGAAATCGGGTGTGAATGGTCACTATCAGATACTTCTTTGTTCCATTGTTTAGTCCCATTCTTGAACAAATTGTTTTCGAAAAATGTTTCCATCGTTACTTTCGCAGCTTCTGGTATGGTAAGTCAGGTTCTTTAATTCTCCAATTTTTAATATATATTTAGTCTAAATGCGTGCATCGATTTCTACCGAATTTTGCATACATGTTCCTTGGGTAGGGCACAGAGATATTTTAAGTCACCGGAAGTGACCGTGTGGCTAACTAATTAGAACATATATTAATTCCATTGTTAAGAACAATGAAATAAATAAATTGTTTCCATGTCTCATTTGAAACGACAATAAAATCATACTTAACTATTTTAAATTTCTTATTCAAATTTTCATTGTTACAAAAATATGAAGATGAATAAAAATACGAGTACTGATTACAGTGTAATAATGAAGTAAGTAAGATTTTACTCCATAGTTTGTTCACTTTACCTACAAATTACTTTAGACAGAAGCAGTGTATTACATAAATATTTTCATTGTCTCTAAATAGATTTATCACAAAACTATTCCATTTTCAAATTTATCATGTACAGCTTTGTGTTTTATGATTTAAAACATTTTATAACGATTCACTGTACTTTGAACATTGTGCATTATTATAATAACCATAATTCATGACATAACTAGCAACCGTACAAATGAATGTATTAGGCGTTTCTACAGGCGTTCATCCTCACACAAGATTAGAGCAGTTGGCCATCTTGAAACAAAGGAAGAACGTTAATATAGAGTTAATGATGAACGTAATCGAAAAGCAAAGTTACAGATTAATGAGATACCGCACCACCATGAACTAAGACCTAATGACGACCGTATTCGTAAACCCAACTTATGACCAGGACCGACCGAAGGGTATTTTTTACTACAAGCAAAGATTAATTTTGACACCCCCCTTCCTCACCACTAATCATCATGCTTTCGTTGATATACTGAAAACAGTACTCGAAATGGGGGGCACGAGGAGGCATGCCATTCCCTTAACTTTTTCATTCTGGATTTGGTGTATCCCTATCTTTTTATTAATGGGAGCTCACTGCCTTTACTTTCAATAGGCAATCGCCCCCCACTATCCTTACTTTTCTAGCTCACTTCTTCAAGCGTTCCCTTACCTATTCTAACCCACTGCGAGCACTGATTAAAAAGTATTTAGAATGTTTGCGTATTATTCTTTTCGTGTTAGGTTAGCCTTATTATTAGAGCAAAATTTCACTAAATTGCTAAAATTTAAATTGCACTAACAGGCTTGCAATAGCAAAGACCGTCGAAGGCTGTTATGAAAATACATTCAGCTTCTACATTAGTTATCTGGGTGTATAATTATAATTGTTTTATGGCCAACTTCAACCATTTTTAATAAAACTAATTTTCAGTGACAATGCGCAATTTCAAAGAAAGAGTTGCTTGACGTTTTGCGAAACGAACCTAATGTTTCAAGAAGATTAGTCCATGTGTGTGATTTTATAATGACTAAAGTAGTTTGGAAGAACGTGGTAAACCTATTCGTGAACAATTTGTATAATGAAGCAAATCTTTCAGCAATCATCCATAAGGAGATATCTCAACCCAAAATATTTACCAAGAATATAATTTGCTCAAAGAGCGGTGTTCTTGTAAGACCAACTAGATTTCTCCTGTTCATTTAACAGCACACTCTGCCCCTAGAGTAGAAGATTGCAATGTAAAGGTCCTTTGGTACCTATTGTTTAAGGAAACTGTTTGTTTGGTTAGAGGAATCGTACGATAACATGATTCAAACGGAAATTAATATATTCCTGTAAGTAAGAAAATTGTATTCAAAATTGAGCAATGAACTTCAAAAACAATCATTATATGTTACTAAATTTGCGAAGTTTTCATTGCATACGTTAAAGTTCTGACGTGCTTTTTCAAATAGAAGTAACAAACATTCGTGAGTCAAGTACCTTGGTACTATTATTTTTTACTATATCAATGATAAATATGTTATCTTGCGGTCCATTATTATTCGAGAAATGTAAAATTGTTCAATACAACTTGTGATTATCTCTCATTTGGCTTTGATACTCGCATAAAGTTTCGTCTATAACCCGAGCAGCCGTAGCTCAGTTAGTAGAGTGACTTCGTATTTGGGACGGCCTAGGTTTGATACCAGCAGTTCATCATCTTGATAGGTTTTACCAGAGTTTTTCGATAGTCACTCCATCAACTCCGTAGTCAAATTCTTTCCGCGTCATTTCCACTACTAATCCTGAATGAATCATAAATGCCTAAAAACAATAAATTAAATTCAATTCAAGTCACGTATAATGTACAGCGTGTTAAAAAAGAATGGTTAAAACTGTGATAGCAAATAGTATTCACCAAAATACAAAAAGAAAGGCGTTGCAGAGAACGTATACAGGAAAACCGTAATTTTAAAAGTTCCCGAAGACGTATTTTAGGAAGCAGTAGGTCGCCACGGAAAAGAATCATGGAAGTAGCGTCTCCCTACCGCAGTGCTATATATTAGCGTTCTGCTCAAATGCGTTTGAAGAATCAAGAACAGTGTAGAGCATGGGATTGTTAGCCCTCCTCCCAGGTCACGTTATTTATTTTAAAAAGTACGTCTTTCTCTGTACAGATAAATGAGTTTTTCATTTTGCTTCCTTTTGCATTTTCAACATTTTACGCTATTTACGGAAATATATTAGCTTGTGTCTGATTAGGTCTTTTCGTTTACGCAATTTGAAAAGTTTACATAGTTTACGAAATTAGCTTAGATAAAGTCAGGATAGCTGTTTCTTTCTTTTTAATGCGATGCCAACACTCCACATCATGTTTAACACAAAACTGTTCACTCCCTATGCTGGTGTATTTCCCGTGCTTCTTTAGGACGGCTATCGGCTCGTCGAAAAGAAACGATTTGACAAAGATCGTAGTAAAAGTGAAGTTTAAAGTAAAAAAAGAATTAAGAAAAAAACCAAAGAACATTCCGACAAGAGTATGAGTGTAATTTTCAGTTGACCTGCTGTAAAATTTCTTTAAATTTCACACTCCAGAAGGGTCGGGTGTTTTCGATTAAGGAATCCATTCCCCAATTTTACCGTTCTTCATGCACATCCATGCTCTACTTTAAGACAACTTACCAGTACTCTCCACTCTGTTCACAGCTCCACAATTTAACACCCAAAGGTGCTAAGCTCATCTAGTACAATTGTTATACTGTTGCTGATAATTCCACAGTTACGTGTGTGCAATTAGATACTTTAGATTGTGTTCTTATAGAGCTAATCTACATAGACGTTAGTTGGGTATGAATATTGTTTTGTTATTTCTTATTGATAAAATGCTATCGAGTTGTATATACGTAAATAACCCAAAATCCTATGCACGCACATATGCTCGAACTAAGCAAATCTAACGTAACAAACCCAAACCTTGCCAAGCTTGAAGGTACTTTCAGGAATACATACGAACTACGTGGAAGACTTTGTAATGATACATCTTTCGATGTACGAATTGGACCTACGAGTATCAAACAGGGTCACTGCAATAAGAACTTTAACACAATAGCATTTGGCCTTCTTTCTATAATATCATTTTTATTGTCGATTAGGTTGTAAGCTATCACCGAACGAAAATAGAATAAAAGGCCGCTTTAGACGACAGCATTTATGCTACGATGAATCTTACGATTAGCAGTAGTACCAGAGTGTGAAAGCAAGTAGGCTACAATAAGGCAAGATGCTATGGTTTAAATCCATACCTTTTTTCTTTTTGCGCTGGCACACTGCTTTCGCTAAGATTTATCGCACGAGAAATTGTATCGTCTAAAGCGGCCATAAAACTTAAAGTTTCAATACCATAACAGAAACACTAAATTGAGTTTCTAATGGGAGAAATAATATGATTGATGTTAAAGCAATGATCTCCGGAGGTACTTAAGTAAAGTCCAACTTCATTTTATTTTAGAACTAGGGAGTTTCAAGAAGACACTGTTACTGTATTGCTGATTATGTTTGTTTGTTCGTACTGGTGTACACCCTTGGCAGGAAAAATGACCTCTTTAACACTTAAGGAGCATAATTCAAGAGAGTTAGAAAGTTGTGAGGACTAAATGACAAGATCGAAGAAAAACTAGTAGACCGTACATGTTCTCTAGAATGAAAACGGCTGATAACTCTACAGAAAGGATATATTTCGTTCGTTGGTAGATGTTGGTAGGACGGCTCTACTAGATATAAACATATTTTGTGTTTAAATGTACAAGTTAAGTATGTCTCGACATATTAATAGATCACTTTCAGAATTACCACATTTTAATGGCCAAAAGTAGCGAAAGGGACAAAAAAACACAGTCATTTTAACACAAAAGCAGTGTGATATGGTAGCGTGTAACATAATATGATGCAGTACAATAAATCATGTATACTAACATTTAACACGGGTCAGATATAACTGAGTATATTTTGTTAGTAATTGCATTTCGTGATCGCAAGACCAGCACGATTCTCCTTGGAAGATCGTCAGCTTTGTACCGATAACACTCTTGTTGCAACACAAACCAACAGAGGGTCGCGGCGGCTCAGTAGGTAGAGCGCTCACCTCTGGTGCTAGGGGGTCGTCGGTTCGACACCCCTACCAGCGCAAAGCCCTGCTCATGCCATGTGGGCCTTGTGGTGGACAAACACTGTGTGCGTGGGTTTTCTCGGTGCTCTCGTTTCCTCCCACTTTCTTCATTCCACTAATTCATCTCATCATCATCCTTACGGCCTGAGCCATAGTTGCCTAAAGGCCTTAAAATAAATTCAACGAACGAACGGACTACTTGCACTCAACTTATGTAATTGTAGATAGAACATAATGTGCTTAAAACTTCAATGGCTAAGCTCTATTTTAGCATGGAGCTAATACGAGAATTATCCAGTCAATATTTTCAAAAGGTTGGTGATATGGAATTTTTCCAAGTGCTCTATGGATCACCATAGTTCCGTAAAGTAAACGAATTAAAGTAGCAACTTCAGCAGACGAAAATGTCTCTACTAAATTCGTCTTAGGAACACATAATATGCTAAAAGTGCCCCAAGAAAAGTACAAAATAATCTAATTACAGGAAAACCAAACACCCCGAATCGCTTACTTTCTGCCCAATTTGGCAGTTCTGAACGCAATTAAAGCTTTTAAGTGATCGACACCATGTCTGTCTTTCTTTCGTTTTAGATAAAATGTTCATCAACAGAAGAACTTTTCCATCAGTTTGGAAATCACAACATATTCCAAGACATGCCCTCGACTATGAGAAGAATATGTTGCTTCATCCACATCAACATCTATCTGCATGACTTATGGATATGATAACCAGAAGGACTGCATTAAGAAGACATGGACTGAACAATTCTTGAAACCTGAGTGGCTACTAGAAAGAAGGAGTTTCAGAGCGTTGTAGTGTGCTGCAACTGTTGCATGCCCTTGCCTATATATAAAAGAAAAGAACATAAAAATTACTTCTTCATAGGAAAACTACTACCATATACAGAAGTGTGTGTTCATATTAATATCTATATCATTAATCAAACTTTAACCAATAGTACACATGATGATTCAGGTTTTTTTTTTTTATCAAGTCTAGTGCGTTTGGATTAGAGAGAAATCTTTGATATCTTCTTATAAGAGTCTGTCGTTAGAAATAATTATCACCAGACACAAAAAACGAAAATAAACACGTGGGTCATATATTTTATCCTTTTGATACACATACTTGATCAAAATCTAATCTCATAATAATCTACACTTCTCTTCAACTGTGAATCTTCACATCATCATCTTTTACTCTTTGTTCTTTACATCTGCACTATTGTCTTTCAACAGTCTGTATTGCTTTTGATGGATATGCCGTCACTTCAACACAATACTAATAATAGTAGATCAATTGAAATTATGACTTTACATAATACTTTTAGTAATGTTCATTTTAAAATGTAGAAAGAGTAATTCAATTCTTTAGAGATACATTCTACACAATTCTCTTTTGTTCTCTTCTTTTATTGATGGCAAGAATATGACGCTTTGAAACTCCTCGAAAAAGATCGAAAAAAGATACTGGGTCCTGGCCAACACGAATTTTATTGCCAATTATATTAGAACGATATTATATTAAGGTAACTTTGTGTCACTGATTCAGAATACGACATTCGTTTTGTTAGGTTGCCTCCATTTTCTGAGATACTGGACACTTCCATAGAAAAACCAAACAAAAATTATACAATAAACTGTGAGGTGTAGGGTGCTCATAAATAACATTGGATCTGAAATAAATCTTACAAAGGTAAACAAATCAAATAACAAAGGCATCAAAATGAAATCCAACAAATACAGTTATACAGAGTAGAACGCTTTTCCATAGGATTTTCTTCAACGTGCGTCGTGAGGACAAGAACGTTTGAGGCTCTATCTGTAGTCTTCCGTCGACTGATCCTTTCATTTTCGCACCACAAAAACGATAGGTTTTCGTACTATCATGCAGACGCCAAAGTCCATTTCTTCACTGTCGTAGAAATGTTCATAGCTCTTCAAACCTTATGGGGAGACAAAGACTTACCTTGTTTAGTGTAAACATTAATGTTTTCATTTTGTTTCGCCAAGTGTATTCGCAACAAGTGTAGATAACTCCATTCAGATTAATTAATCACACTCTTTGTAAAGTTACCGTACCGCCGAAGCTCATTGGTAGAGAGTTGGCGTAACATTCGGGAGGTCGTGGGTTCGATCCCAGCGGCCGACCATACCCACTGAGGTTTTTCTGGGTTTTCCCTCAGTCAAACCAGGCAAATACCGGGAAGCACCTTCAACAGACGCCTTGGCCCGTTAATCTTCCCGCATCCTTTCCCTTCCCATATTCCGGCCTGAGCCTTAGATGCCTAAAGACTATAAATACAATTCAAATTCACTCTTTGCATAGAGCTTCTGCAGAAGAATACACAAATGGAAAAATTGTTATATTTGAGTTTGTATACAATGGATAAACTTGGCACACGATGTTAAACAGTAAAGGCACAGACCAAATACCGCAGTATACCCCTTTGTAAGTAGTCACAAGCGTTAGTTGGGTATAGCCATATTTTCAGGGTATCCATCTCAGACAATAGCTAGAGCTAATTGAACGAAACTAATGTCGTTTCTTTTGATTCAGTACTTCCAAAATTATCTCAAGTTCGTTCAAACATTCTTGGCAAACAACCAAATGTTACTTTTTTTATTGTTGTTGACCAGGTTGGATATAAGTATAATAGTTATACTATACGAACTATTGGTTTTGTGCAAAGGTTGTACTCGTTTTGTGGAGACGAAACAAAAAGTAAGACACCTCTTACTATCATTATGAATGACCTCTTTCCACCTGTGTGACAGGAAATAAATCCCACGTAGTAAAACTCCTCTAGATTATAATTAAAAAGTTGTCTACTGGCGTTTTAACATCCTCCGCGACATCAAAGGTTTGAGGAGAAAAAGATGGTAGTCCTTAGGAGTAATATAGGTCAAATAAACCTGGTAGGATAACTCTTCCAAACCGAATTTTAGTAAATTTTGCCGTGCGATGAAAGCAGCATGACTTCTTTCGTTATTATGACGAAAAACAACGCCTTTGTAATTGACGAGCTTTGATAGGTTAGATATAAGTTCTTCCCTCGTTATATCCTATTGTTGGCAGTAAAAGTTATCATTTATCGTTTGGATAAATACGAGAACCTTCTTTCTACCTTTACATCCTTCATTGCACTTAACAAAATCGTTTGGAGATGAAATCTTCCTTTCGAGGTCGATGAAGCTTACTATGAAGTAGCTTCGAGGCTTGATAAGACGGTACATTACCCGCTTCACATTCTCCATCAAAGATTGTGCCACAAAAAGTTACTTGCCAACGACTCAAGTCCACGCAACATAATCTGCGATGTAAGGATCCTCATCGCGAGTGGTATCTACAGAAGAGGTAGAACTTTTGCACATCCAGTATTATTTACTTACTTTTATTAAACAAGATAAAAATTGAACTAGATATATTTTAAATAAACACAGAAAATTTGATGGCCGCCGTGACTGGGATCGGTCACTGCGGGAGTCAAATTTCTGTTAATTTAAACTTTTCTCGTACACAAGGTTATTTTGAAATAGGTAATAACATAGATATATTTTACTTTAGGTCAGTGGCGCCATAATTCCCTTCGAATTAAGCCTCTTTAGACCTCTACGCTTCTCTTACAGTCTCCTCCATTTTTTTCAAAACGCCCTCCAAAGTCCATTGTTAGAATCCCCCACCAGGTTCCTCGTTACGTTCTCCTGATCGCATCCGTGGTTTCAAATCCCTTTCTTTTTAAACATGATTTTACTTTCGGAAAACTCCAGAAGTCACAAGGTGCCAAATCAGGAATGTAGGCGGCAGAGGTACCTGGATGATTTTATTTTTTGCCAAATGACCTTGCACGAAACGTGATGAATAGGTGGACACCTTGTTGTAGTGACTAGTGAGTTGCCAATCAACAGTAACCCACAGCTGCGGTCCTTGTCCTTTTTTTTCGTTCTCCATCTCCTAGTCGGCAAATAGCATTAACGTAAAGCGTCTTATTAATTGTTTTGCATGGAAAAACGTAGTCGTGATACCTTCACAATCAGAACGCATAGTCAACTTGGTCTTGACGTTGCTACAACTAGGCGTGCCTTCTTCGGGCGTGGATAAGCGGACGACTGGTCATTGGAAAGACTCGTTTTTCGTTTGCGGGTAATAAACGTAAACCCATGATTCATCTGTTAACGTTTTGGATTAAATCTGGGTCCTTGTCAGCGGTTTCAGGCAAGTCATTAGCAACTACGGCAAAATATACCATCAGACAATTCCCATTTAAGGGATGCACAATTAGGGTTGCCACCTGTCCCGTATTTTAAGTAAAAATCACTCGTCCCGTATTGAGTGATTGTCCCGTATTATGAGTAGTAAATTCAAACATATATTTTCAACATATGAATCATTTTAACAAATAAATCGTGATTGATTCTTTTCTAACTTTTCACAATCCAGACTGGCGAGCAGACTGTGTTCACATATACTAACGCCAACTATGGTTAGAAAATTTAAATATCAATTTTTTGCCTGACAGATTTTTCTCTTCTTTCTTTTGGAGTAAAGGTTTCAAATTGTGCAAGTAGTCATATAGGTTATATCAGGGCCTAACTAGTTATTTTCATTTTAGATTCTATTAGATTTGTCTCGTATTGTTTTGTATTATCCCGTATTTTTTGCCGAGCGTCCCGTAATTTAATCATCAAAAGGTGACAACCCTATGTCCAATTGTTTATGAAACTAATGACTGAATGGTTTTTAACGCTCTAGTTGAGCTTGTGTGAACTTCTATGGAAGGGAACTACATTTGTTTGTAAAAATGGGCTACGAACCACTCCGTTCAATAGAATCCCAAAGAACGTAAACCTGTGACCACGCGCAAGCAAAGCGAGTGTGTTAACCTGTTGGTTGGTCAGGCCTCTGTCTTTTGCAAATAGTACTGCGTATGCGGGACGTGACTTAAAGCTATCACTGTTTCATTTTGGGACAAAAATTAAACAGAAGCGATTTCTGTTGATTGAATTATGAAAACATACAACTTTCGTATGTTTCTCCAGCGCCACACAATCTTTCAGCCTTGATTTTAGGATCTTGTTGTTGAAAAGGATACCTAGTGATTTTTCCACAACCTTTCTATAAGCATTGATTTTCAACATAGGTTCAGAGTAGGTTTCAAAATGAGCTCATTGGCAGTTACCTTGTTAGAAGAATGCGCTGTATTCCACGTTTTCATGTTTATTTATTAGACAGCTCTTTTAGGTTTAAAAACGTTCAGATATGGTTCCAGGAGGATACCGATAATTTGATCTTAAATATATTTGTATCTAAACGTTACTTCCAGAATAAATATACTTGTATCTAAACGTTACTTCCAGAATAAATATACTTGTATCTAAACGATAATATAGATTTATGAAATAGCTTTCCTATGAAGGAGAGAGGACCATAAACAACGGTTCATCAGAATGTCAGTATATTATTTACCTTAATATTAGAGCTGATTTATTAATAATCCATATTAGACTCCAGATATCTCTGAATAGATAAACTGTTTTATTTAAGAATGAATTTGTTAGTAATACTTAATACAGATGTATTAAACTTAAGAATTTCTTATCGTGTCTTATTTTCCAACGTGTTGAAAATCCATGAACAACAAAGTGCACTTTCTTTCAAACAAAATCATGTAATCTGTTCATAAATCAACTCTCAAACAATATATTTTATCATAAATACTACCAGGACATCTACTAAACTTTCAAATTACTAAGATTTCTAAAAATCAAAGTCACAGTAGATTGTTATGTATAATACTTAGTATGAACTCTATTTTAAATATATTACTTTATATGTCAGTAATCCTACTGTAAAATTTTCTAAAGTTTTACTCTATAACAAATTTCTGAACTACCTTGATATGATTTCGTTTCAATTTTCTTTCTATAGAGTTCTCACGAGTAGAAGAAAAATCACTTCACCCAGTAACTTATTCAAAATTCCATTCCAACAGAACTGATCCCTGAAATTATTTCTCAAACATTCTGTTGGTTATTAGGATTATTTCTACCTTTACAAATACACTGTTTCATTTTATAAGTTTGAAATTTTCTCTCAGACCTACGAGACCAGCGTGAGTTAAGGGGAAAGGGGTTCGTCGCCGGTTTATTACAAACCCCCTTGACAGTGATCGCTGCGTGGAGGTCCCGGCGGCGAGGGTTCAGTCTTTTCAAGAATTTCTTTTAACTTTGTTATTTTTTTTTATTTCCTTGCACCATCTGGTAACCCGGAAAAAACCCTACCAGATGTCCTTTACTTTTACAACGAAACAAGGTTTTGTTTACCTTTCTTGCATGAACTTTGAAATTACTATTTAGTACATTCTAAAAGGAAATTTTAAGCAATTTTTGAAACATGTAAATTGTTGATTTTTATTGTGAAAATGCTCTGTTTGCTTGTAGTAAAATTATTACACTTATAACAATTCAATACAATTCGTATTATAATAAAAGTAACTTTGGCTCAGTAGTAGTTGAGGTGTAACATCCTTACAATTTGAAACCGGTTTGTACCCTTCGCGACTGGATCTATAAGGCTGTGGTGGTTCCAGACAGGTACTAGAGGGGTGGGGTAAGTCCTCCAGAACTGTGGAGGCTGTATATTTAATAATGAAGAAGATATGTATTAATCAACGAATTATTATTTTTTTTTAATTATTATTTTTAATTTTTTATCCGCCATTTTGTTGTTTGTTGGCCCGCCCGCAACCGATGATAGGACCCGTTGCCGTCGCCGCGAAACCCGGTATAAAGCGCCCATCGCGAGAACTGTGGAACACATCATGGAAGAATACATTTAATGTAGTATATGTATTTTATTGAGGACTTTGATTTATTTTTAGGGTGGGAATCATATTATTTTTGACATTCGCCGTCATCACGAAGCACACAGTTGGTGTGTCTTACCAGTGCGTTTTCTCATTATCTTACTTTCTGCACTGTTTCTAAGATAGGGGAATTTTATAGAACAGAATAATAGTTTTGAAAAATTCACGTTAAAAATCGGGATGAGATGACTTCCCCAATATGCCCATTTTTTTTTATATTTGGCACCTGTTACCTCCAAACAGGATATTTTTTTTGCAGGATATGGTACAAATTATGTGGTAATTGATCTTTCTTAAAGCTGCCATACACAGCGAATGTTTCAGAGAAAAACATTTTCTGGAGAGTATTTTAACATGCTCGGAGGTAGCCGAATATCTTTGAATTTTCCTGGAGGCTTGTCACCATGTACCAGATACTATTAGTAGTTTTGAGAACATATTCGAGGGAATTATTTACTTATTTTCCACCATCTTGGGGAGCTAGGATGGAAAATGTGTGATTCTGGCTCTCCCTCCTCGTCTTTGTAAAGGTGTAAGGTGTCTTAAAATCGGAACTTGAATGTAACGGAAATTTTTATTTTCCCGGCAGTTCTTTTTACTTTTTTCCTAAATTTATATAAACCGGAAAAAATGTCGGAGCTATTGCTTTCCTTTTTGTACTGAATTTGAATTTATGACCTTTAGGCAACTTAGGCTCAGGCCTTGAGAGTGAAGCGCAAGAATGTGGAAAGGCCCTGACCTTCCAGAAGATTTCATCCCGGCATTCGCTTGGTGGGACTGACGAAAAGCATGGAAAACCTATGTCAGGATGGCCGGTCCGAGCAGGGTTCGTGTCCACGCTCGACCTACCCAATGCTTATTGGCAGGAAGGCATGGTACCCCTACATCACCGGCTGTAATAATAATAATAGTAATTATTATTATTATGTTGTAATCAGTAGTACTTGAATACAAAGCAGATCATAACATTTTCTACCCCAAAAAGAGAATCTAAAAGAACCCGAAAATACTCACATGGGCCCGCTTTTGCTGTGTCCAACTTACCAGGTGTTTGCATAAGTAGTTTCCGGTTTACCTAAGAGATGGCACCAGCGAAAAGTACGCAGCGTATTCATTTGACACATACGTCATTTTGTTCGTCTGACAGTAAACTACAAACACACACAAGTTGAGTCCGCCAAACACTAGCGTCTTTGTTTTATCGTTCAGTAATCATGTCGAAGTTTGTGCCTGGAAAAGAACATTTGCGGCACACATTGCTTTTCTTATTTAATCAAAAGAAAAAGGCTGTTGAAAGTCATCGTGTGCTGGTAGAAACATATGGTGAACACGCTCCATCGATTAGAACATGTGAGACATGGTTTCGACAATTTAAAAGTGGTGATTTCAATATGAAAAACAGTGCGCGCTCTGGTACACCACAAAAGTGCGAAAACGAGCAATTGCAGGTGTTATTGGAGGATGACCCAACTCAAACTCAACTGCAATTGGCAAAAGCATTAAATGTATCACAAGAAACAATCAGCAGACGTTTACGAGCAATGGGGAAGATCAATAAACTGGGTAAATGGGTCCCACACGATTTGAATGAACGTCAAATGGAAAATCGCAAAGTCACTTGTGAAATGCTGCTTCAACGCCACGAAATAAAATTCTTTTTGTATCGAATTATGACGAGTGACGAAAAATGGATTTATTTTGAAAACCCGAAGCGGAAAAAATCTGGCTTTCACCTGGCGAAGCCGGTCCTTCAACACCAAGGCCAAATCGCTTCGGCAAGAAGACCATGCTTTGTGTCTGGTGGGACCAGAGCGGTATTGTGTATTATGAACTCTTGAAGCCCGGCGAAACCGTTAATGCACAACACTATCGCCAACAAATGATTAATTTAAATCACGCATTGATCGAAAGACGACCGGAATGGGCCCGAAGACATGGCAAAGTGATTGTGTTACACGACAATGCGCCGTCTCACACAGCAAAACCAGTGAAAGACACCTTGAAATCGCTTGGATGGGACATCCTTCCGCACCCGCCGTACTCCCCAGACCTGGCGCCATCTGACTATCACCTCTTCGCATCAATGGGGCACGCGCTCGCAGAGCAGCACTTCAGCAATTTCGAAGACGTTGGAAAATGGCTCGACGAATGGTTTGCCGCAAAAGACAAGC
>JAGDQP010007221.1:26110-54925 GCA_022664845.1 Lepisma saccharinum
TGGCCTTCCAGTGCGTGGTACATCTTTGACGTCAAAATTACCGGAACGGAATCGACGAAACCAAAATTGCGCGTGATTGGCTGTTACAGTATCAGGACCATAAACACTATTCACATTTGCAGCCGCCTGGCTTGCGTTTTCGCCTTTATCGAAGAAAAACTGTAAAATATAGCGTATTTTCTCTTTGCTAGTGTCCATTTTGACGCGCGCTCACACAACACTGAGTCAACTCATCACAACTATCTGAACAGTGTTTGTAGTACGCAATCTCATCGTTTGAACGCCATCTCGTTGAACCCGATCGGACTTATACAACGCGAGCTACAGATCACTGAAGCCATCTATTGGCAAAATAATGGATTACTTTTTACTACACCAGATATTTTATTGACTGAAGGCCAGATCTTGACACGCTGCAGCAAAACTAACTGGTTATTGGAAGTTTCTTGTAATGTTTCTTTGGTAATCCTTTTAGTAATAAAGTACCCTTTGTGGATCACAAGAGCTTCACAGACGTGGACTACTTTTAATGTATTGGTATCTTTTATTTTTTGAGACCTTGAATCGGCGCCGGGGAGGCATGCAGCTTCAAATCCTGCTGTCGGCTACACTGACTGAGGTTCTTTGAAGATTTTCTCACTTTCACTAGTCTAATCTTGCTATAATGCCTAGACAAAAGGCGATGACCGCTAACTTAACCCTCTCTGTACTTGGAAGAGTGCTTCCCGAAGGATACCATCTCTCTGACATATGACGGGTTTATCTCATAGCTGGCTGTAAGGTCCATAAATAAATATAAATTTAGAACGAAAAGAATTATATTTTGATGTTTCGCAAGCATTGTTTTCACCGTTTGTCACAAATGAATTAGACTTGTTTAGTTTTATTTAATGTATTTTTTTCGCTTGAATGTTAATTTCCTTTTTTCTTCACAAAAGAAAGAAATGAGGAATAATTGAAGGATTTTGTCTAGGTTCTCAATGAGTTTAACTTTGCAGGTATGCCGCTACATAAATTTTAAAAGAATTATTTATTTTTCAAATCATTGTATCGTAATACTTTATTACCTAAAATCTGGCACATTTTCAAAAACTAATTTAATGTTGGGAGCTTCCTTCACATAATGTGTTCACTTCTCTGTTCACTTGGGTTCTTCACGAAGTTAAACATTTTTATCCTTTTTTTAAAAATGATGTACTAAACAACATTGGAAGTACCGAGGCCGTGGTTTAGTTAGTAAAGCGTTGTTTTCGCACTCGGGAGGTCTTTGGTTCGATACTAGTGACCAACCATCCTGACTGGATATTTTTAGTTTTTTTGTCGCTAGTATGACCTACAAATGCCGGGATGATACCTTCAACCTAGACCCTAGTCAAGTCATTCTTGCATCCTTTCCCTTACTCTATCCCAGCGTGAGCCGACCGGCCAGGTTGCCGAGCGGTCTGCGGCGGCAGGCCATTTGCTCGAAGGTCCCGGGTTTGAGTCCCGGTAGGGTATGGATGTGGATTTTAACAGCTAAAAGCGAATCGTGACAGGCCGAAGCCCAAAGTTACTAGGCTGGTCTATATAAAAATAAAGTTTACTCAGCGTAAGCCGTCGATACCTAAAGGCCAAAAATGAATTTAAATCATTGAAAGTGAAAGATATAAGTTTTCAGATATCTTGCTTCAAAAGTTTATCTTGATGTATATATATAAAAAAAAAATCTTGAAGGGAAGAAATAAAATTTTACACTAGGAACATGGATTTGAAATAGTTCAGTTGCGTGGGGATGGAGTCCCCTAGTGAAACAAAAGTATTTGAACAATAAAATAGAATTTAGCGAAGGCTATATTTCCACCGGAATTATTTATTTTACTTGTATTTATTAATAGAAAACAAACATCTTAAATTTCCAAATCAGGAGTTCGGAATTCCACGTCTTACCTATGTCTCCCTTTATAAAACTATGGATGTTTTCTGTCGCCTTTAGAAAATAGATTATTAATAATTATCTCCCGTCTTTATTATATAGTACATAATACAGCACAAGTGCGAGCTCAGCCTCCAAGCTACAATAGATGATATTAGGATTTAGAACTAAATGTACCACAGGACAAGGTTATCGTAGAAACCGCATACCATCATTTGATATATAAACGACCATCCCGAAAATCGCAACATCCATTTCCAAATATTACTATGAAGTTAGTGCGTTATCTAATTTCACTCACGGAAGTAATGTACCGGTACTCATCTGAAACGCTACAAAACTCTAGTTTTAAATGTACTATTCATAACAACAGAGTGCATTCTTTTGAGTCTCAAACAAGGAATGGTGGATTCTTACAAACTCAAGAAGATAGTCTCATTATCTCTATTTTATGTACAAAATATTAAAAATAAAAGAAACCTGTGGTAATATAATGCACCGACAAACTTTGAGATAGCAAACAGTAGAGATAAAAATAAGGTAAAAATTAATTTTAAAAACTTTTAATACTTTTCTTAAACAATTCGTACTAAAAAGTAAAAAATAATTTTGTTTACGCATGACTAAAAGGAACAGCATGAGGCGCACTAATTGAAGAATTTATAAAGTGACTGTATATGAGAGCTCGCCCCATGCTTTTTTTTAGTCATGCATAAAAATATTTTTTTCTTTATTTTTTAGTACGAATTTTTTAAGAAACCTATGTCTTTAAAAAGTTTTTTTATTTTTTTACCTAAATCATAAAAGTATTCTGCAACCAGCTGAACACCACTGCGTTGCAGGCTAGTATTTATTGGTAATAGGCCTACTAAAATGTGCTTTTAAAATATACGTATAAATATAGAATATTGTATTGTGCTGTTAAAATTTTCATCCTTGTATGACGTCGGGAAATGAGCTAATATAAGGTTGCAGGATTTGAGGACACCACGAACCATTTTGATCTAAAGAAAAGAATGTAAAAAGCTCTGATCATCAGGGTGGAAATTTCTCCGTGTTTCGGAGCTACAGGCTGCTGAAAGATATAGTTTACAGCTTCAAATTTCCTAATATAATTAATTGTAGAGCTGATGCAGCAAGTTATCATCAAAGACTTCAAGTCTCATCTATTAAAAATGCATATTCAAACACTGAGTGCGCAAGGGGTTCCCCAAAGCAATTTTCTGAAGTAAAGGTGAGTCGAAATGACTTCCCAGCAGGTAACAATAATTCGTTTGGGACTTTTCTTCAGAGAATATCTTCAAATCAGCTATTTCCTTTGAGAAACCACTTGCGCACCCAATGCAAAATTTGCAAATTTAGATGGAACAATTTTTAAGTCTTTGACGATAGCATGCTGCAACATTTCTACCATCAGTTGCATTGGATATTTTTGTACCTTTACAGTTCATTTGCATGTTCCTCCGAAATGTCAATGCTTTACGTTACCACGCTGTATACAGCATCAAGAAACAAATGGACGCCGCTTATGTTCAGCATCGAATGCCCTTTCGAAAAAATACGTAAAATATATGTAAATTAAAAGCGTGGTGAAAGATTTACTTATGTGGAAGAAAGGCATTTCTGTTAATGATTTATCATTTTAGTAATTAAATTTCTGCTTTTTCTGACGCATTCCTGTATTTATTATCAATGTACAGTATGGTGCATGAAAATGTCCGTATTTTTTAACGATGCTTAGATAATACAGCACACTTTGGCTGAACCTATTCTGCTCAATAATAATAATAATAATTTTTATTACCAGTAAAGATATGGGAGTAATATTCTAGTCAACCAGCATCTCCTTATAAAAAAAAAAAAAACTGGAAGCGACCTTATCTTGACAGCCGAGATACGCTGCTTCAATTCGGACCCCTCCGCTCACATTAGATAGTTCCTCACGTTACAAACCGAAAACATGACTTAGAAGATCTTTTCAAATAGGTAAATGAGTGTAAATATTTAAAAATGTCAATACAGTAACAATATTTAAGATAGATGCTGGTATATTTCATAACAACGGTTTTAAGAGTGACGTCACGGATACCTACCTGGAAAGAGAGGAGGAAAGAAACGGATGGATAGCAGGGAACTTGAGATGCGAGTCTCTTGCAAGTGTTGCCAGCGTTGCAACTTGCAAGATTGTAAACTTGAAAGTCTCATGTCAAAAACAAAAGAGCAGTAAAATAATTTGAATGATAAAATAGTTACAACAGTTGTTTATTGCATTCCAAAAATGCCGAGTCATGAGTAACATGTCAAAAACGTATCAAGGTCAAAAAGAGAAGGATTTCAAATAAGGGGTGTGCTCCAAATAGTTTAACAAGGAGCTAGCTAGCAAGTCCTTTCCGACGTCATTGAACGCAATATATATATATATATATATTTACGTTGTGGCGCATAAGAATACAATACAGTGAACATATTATTCGGGGTAATGTTATTGCATAGCGATTGAAGAGTGACGTATCGTCCTTATAGTCAATAATGGAAACTATGTGAAAAATATAACGACTGCTATAGGACGTGTTTAAATTAGAATATTACGATTATTTTTTCCTCGTCAGCATTTTAACAAAGAGTTTGCTATTTAAGAAAGGGCTCACCCAAGCCCCCTCCATCACACCCCTGTTCGAAATGGCAAACTGCAGAAGTCACTGGAAAAACTTAAAAAGTACCAAGAGCATTCCCATTCACCGAATCAGGACGTAAGAATCACTAAAATTGCGTATATTTTCTCCCAAAGGAGACAATTGATTTCTTGAAACAATCGGAAATTAATTATAGTTGAAAAAATCGGAAATTAATGATATGAACAAAACATACTCACAGGGTAAAAAAAAAAGTGATAATTTATAATATTCCTGTTAATTTTTTATCAATAATCAAAAATTACTACTACGTGTACCGGCTTGTTATGGCATTGCCACACAGATTATTGGAAAAAGAGATATTCAGAAATTTGAAGAAATTATAAAAAAAGAAAGGAAAAAAACGGAGCTCTCGCGTAACTTCTGTAAAATTTGTGGAGACACCAACACTGATTGTCGTCTGCGCGCGTGTATTTGTGAGCGAGTGTGTGTGTGTGTGTGTGTGTGGTGAATGGCAAGTGTTCAGCGCGAAATTGAAAATAAGAATGAATCGGTATTATTATTACCTTATCGGTTGTTTTGTGCGAGCAAAAGCAGTGTCCATGCTCTCGGTTTTAATTTCAGGATTGTAGTTGATCAAGTACAAATTGTCAATATTTATTCGCATGATGGTGCTTTTATCATTAACGCTGTAGATCACCCCCGCCATCTTGGTACGCACTTTCCATTGATTTACACGGGGATTGTTTTACTCATTTTATGCCTCTCGGATGTAGAATATTTAAGTTCTGCTTTCACAACATTTGTCTTGGTGGTTATTTTGACTCTTGTATAGTTTTGGTTTGTGAAGTTTCTCCAAATATATAATTATAATGTATTATTAATAGTTTGCTATATAAATCACAATATGTTAACGGGAAATTATACTGTTCCTGTGTAAAATCTTGCATTTCTATAAAGTAGCATGAGTAAAAGAGAGCATGATGATAAACTGTGCGAAAACAGAAGTTAAAACTATACTCCTGAAAAGTATAAAATGAGTAAAACAATTCCCATGTTAATCAATGGAAAGTGCGTACCAAGATGGCGTGGGTGATCTACAGCCTTAACGTTAAAAGTCAATCAAAGATGTGTTTTGGGCGAGCAACAGAAAATGAGCGGGAAATCCCCGCCCAGTGCCTGCCAGCTGAGCCAATCTAGCACTCTTTGAGTGAAAACAACCATGCAGACGATGCAAACCACAAGCACATACACACTTCGTGACGTGTGAGAAAGGGTTCGCAAGCCAACGTGTAGTACTCCGCTTGTGACTCGGCTATCAAGTTAAGGTTGCGATCAGTATAGTTCTTCATATCATTTCCAGCACTATCTAGCAGTAACTGGGTCAAGTACCTAAAAAAGTACCTTAGGTACATTTAACAGTACCTGTACCTGTACCTAGGTACATTTACCAACTTGTACCTAGTACCTGTACCTAGGTACAATTTAAGATCAGTACCTAGTACCTGTACCTAGGTACAAAAAACAAGTACCTAACCCAACACTGGTACCTGCACCCGTTTGAAGAATCTTTCAGAGGTAAACTAAACACAAATGTAGGTGTACAACACAAACTAGAAAGTATGCTGATGGAGGATAACAAATGGAAATTCCTTAATAAAATTAAAACAGTGACTTATCAAGAAAGGTTATGATTGTGTTCTTTCCTGTAAACTAGTTGCTACAAATACGTAACCTTCGCATACACCGTATCCATTTTTCATTGTCTTGCATTAAAACAGGGTCTAATAGAGAGGGAGTAGTTTTTCATGCGAATAGGTGTTACGAATCAAACTATTTTTAACTACTTATTGGCATATAAGTAAATCGAATCTGTTTAACCGCAGTGCAGGATGTACATAACTTTTATTTTATCGTGCGAATTTTGAAGTAAAAACTTTCACATAAAATTCCACGGGAAACTGCCCCTCTTCCCCCTCCCAAATGACGGAAATGCCTAAAACTTTCCGCAAAGGGGATATTTTATTTTTTAAATCATAGGGTGCGAACATAGTTCTACTGGTCGTAGTGTCATTTGGACTATGGGGCTGATATAGTTTCCTTTGCCCAATCTTTGTAGAGAGTAATCACAACGTTGCTAGGTGGCAGCACTAACTAAGGCAGTACGTTCTGACTTTACAGCTTGTGCTGCTATCTAACGAAACTGACTGTAATTATTTCCAAACCATTAAGTTGTACACTCACTGGTGCTGTCTGGAAATAACTTACATTACTGTAACTTATATCAGCATAAAAAAATCCTTCGGGATAAAGACAAGAGTGACGCAAGAATTCTACTCACAAAAGAAGTGATATCCATTTTGCGAGTTACTTTCTTTGTGTCACTATGACGGACGTGTTTGCTTAGTAATAAAATTAGGAGATTTAGTATCCTTCCGCCATAATAACACAAAGAAAGTAACTTGCAAAATGGATATAACTTCTTTTGTCAGTAGAATTCTTGCGTCACTCCTGTCTTTACCCCGAAGGTTTTTTTAATACTGATGTCACTTATTTTGTAAGGCTGTCTATTTTTTTTAAAGTCTTCATACAAAAGGGCGATTTTGGGCCGTATCTCGAAAACGGTAACTCCTATCAACAAAATAAGCTTCAATTTACTCAACTTGTTGGGGCCCGCAATTGACCCCCAAAACCCTCGATACCAACCATTGGCCTAAAGCAAAAAGACAGACAGAATGACGGAGGCCCTTTTCTATCATTTGTGAAAATTCTGTGATTGGGCTTAAAAAAGGTAACTTTTGAATCCCTTCACCGATTATTACGTGTGATACACCGTTTGAAAGGTATTGAAGCGTAGATTACGATTCCGCAAGCTTCGGCCGCCTATATGGTATGTGGTAAGTACTATCACCATAAATGTGAAATTCTATTTATTTATTTTTTTTCAAATCGCCCTAGGGGGCCCAGGAAGGTCCTACCGATTCACTTTCTTTTATGGCAAAGAGCTTTAAAAATGCAACTTGCAGCATCAAAATCGGGCTTGTAGTTTGCTAGATCTGAAATTAGCTGTTATATACTGTATGTGAGTGCCGCTAACAGACTTGTTGCTTAGCGTCACTCGAAGAAGTACCGTTCTTCGTGATTAATAACTTATATTACTGTATATGAAACATGAAAGCACAATTGGCAAGCAGTAGAAATGGTATTCTCGAAATTAAAAATGCCTTACGCGAAACAAGAAAGTTCTGAAATTGAATTGTTCTGCAAAAATATTTAAAACGCACATATAATAATTTCTGTAATGATGATTTAGGAATACAAATGCCTTTGATCAGTGGCGACGTAAGGCAAGCTTTGGCTCGGGGCAAGTGAACTTGCTTGAGTTCCGTTCGTAAATCGTGAGGCGAGCACTCCAACTATTGACCGGCACATCCTATTTCCGTTATTCCGGACCGGGCCTCGCGAGAAAAAAGGGCTCCACGGGGGTCTCACTAGACTAGCCAATACGGATAACTTGTAATATATTTTGAGGACCCCGCAAAGCCCCAATACACTGAACCCACTTCTCTCGGAATTTGTAGTTTAGAAAGTGGACAAGAAAAATACACTCGTCTTCATTATCACTATGAGAGTCTGGCGTTATCATTTTTAACGCTCTTTATAGCATTACGATGTACATCATTCTTGAAGGAATTTTAATTTCTAACTCATGTTAACTGGAATAACAATCAACCATGTAGATATACGCTGTTTTCTTGCGCCTTTAGTTTTCATGTAGATATACACCTATTATTACCAACAGTTGATAAACTTAGCAATGCATAAGACTCCGTGAGTCTCAAAATATTCATGCTGCTGTTGACCTATCTAATGATCCACTAGTTCTGATAGTGGTAAATTCTGTTCAGAGGACAGACAGATTCTACTTCATTCGTTGTCCGTGCGGCTTGATATAGAGGCTTCGGAGGGTGGAGCATCTTGATCAATTGCATACTTGACCAATTCCATATCAATGGAGAGAGATGCGGCTTTAGCGTAGCATGTCCGTCACCTATTTTTACAATGTGATGCGCCTCCCCAGGTGGCGGATAGGGGAAAGCCGAATAGATATGGTGGGTACCGGACCAAAACCAGTACTGCTGCCTTGCAGTTAATAGAGGGATCTACAAAGGCTAGGGAAAGATAACCCCGAACAAAAATATCATGGTGAGGGGAAGCAGCATCACCATTACCACCCTGAGGCTGAAGATGAATGACATCGGCAAGGCTCAGAGATGGACAGAGGGCGACATCTTGAATGTCTACCTTTACTGCGAGGTCGTGGAGCTGACAACTCTACATCGCTAAACAATGTCAAGAAATAGTAACAGATGGTTCATGGATTCTCCTGGGGTAAAATATTCCGGAGGTAAACTAGTCCCTTATTCGGATCTCCGGGCTGGGACTGCTTCAGGGGGCCCCAAGAGCAGCATCAAGAAAGACCTTAGAATAGGAACGTGGAACGTACGAACATTATACCAAACGGGCGATCTTCAGGTGGCGGTACGTGAGACCGAGAAGTACGAGCTAGACATATTAGCGATACAAGAAGTTCGGTGGGAGGATCAAGATAGCATCCCACAGGGCAAGTACACTTTCTACTACGGTGCAACACAGTCTCACAATTTCGGAACAGGGTTCCTCATTAAGAATAGTATCCTTCAGGCGGTTCAGAATATAGAGTTCGTAAACGAAAGACTATCGTACGTTACGATACGTACTCGATGGGGTAACACGGTTTTATTAAACGTCTATGCTCCGACCGAGGTGGCTACTGATAACGACAAAGATATATTCTACGATGAGCTAGAAAGGTTGTTTGACCGACTACCGAAGTATAATTCGAAAATTGTGTTGGGTGATTTCAATGCAAAGGTAGGGAGGGAAGAAAAATATAGACCTACTATAGGCAAATACAGTCTTCACGAAAAGACCAACAACAATGGAGAAAGACTGATAACTTTCGCGATTTCGAAAAACCTGCTGGTAAAGAGCACGTACTTTGAACACAAAGACATACGCAAATACACATGGGTATCTCCGGACGGCAAAACTCTCAACCAGATCGATCACATATTAGTAGACAGACGAAGACACACCAACATAATGGATGTTAGGTCGTACACAGGAGCGAAAGGTGACGCCGACCATCAGTTAGTGATCACAAAAGTAAGGGAAAAGTTACGCAACGCGAACAGAGAAAGCAAGGGGTCAAAACAACTGAAATTCGAAGTTAAACGATTAAATAATCCGAGCATAAAAGCAGATTACCAACTCGAACTCTCAAATAGGTTCGAAATCCTAGCCGGCTCGAGTAATAATAATGATATTAATAATGAAATTGATGTAAGTAAAATGTGGGAGTCAATTCGTGAAACAATTAAGAGCGCAGCGAAGGAACCAGAGGCGGACTGGGAGTACAAGGGCCCACCCGGAGAATGATGCTTAAGGGCCTTGATGAATACCGAGTTGGTCTGGAGTCTGGACTGCCCTTTTAGGAATGAACCCTTAGCTGGAGACTTGGGTGGCTAACCCCCTCCCCCCCACACGAAATTTCCCTTGTCCCTATACAGATAGCAACTTAAAATGACAATTTCCATCCTAAACCTCATTTCCTTCCAGCTATCAGTCTATAAAACGTCCGGTGCAAGTGTGAACTTCGATACATGTAATGTAATGCATAGTAGTGATGGTTATTTCCTATCTAACGGCCGATGTACATACTTTTCTACTTATTGTTAGTTTAATGTTATTTCTTTCCCACTAGAGCGCGCACACAAAAGTTTCATCTTGTTTTTACTTTTCCTTAGCTTTTTTTTTATTCTTTTCTGGGAGGGGGGGGGGGAATATTTTTCGAGTAGCTTGGAGGCCTCCACGCGGATTAATCCGGCACTGGCCGTGGGTAACGTCTTCCCCTTGTTATTTCTATTGAGGTAAATTGCTTTGTCGCTGACATCCCACAAATTCAAATAAATGATTGAAAGATATAAAAAATATAAAGCTTACTTTTACCGCTTGAGAAGTTGGTAGAAAAAGCAGTTTTCGCTGCTTTGGATCACTTCCAGCTGCGACAAGTGCATTATTCTCCGCTTCTTTACGTTTCTGATACCCGGATTTTTCTTTCTTTCGATTTAGTGTTAATCGTGCACCTTTTCTCGATTCCATCAGTTTCAGATTTAAAAAAAAAACAAATTCGTCAAATGAAACAGTTCTACGCTTAGAGGATCGCATATAGAACATAATCCTTTACTACAGTTTTGGCGTCACAAATATGCAGCTATTTGCGTACTGTACGTTCTAACCGTTAGCAATGGTTCCCAAACCTAGCAAAATTGTACTGAAACTGAACTAGAATACTCCGAATAGTGTTTACTTAGCTATAATGGAGTTTACTTTTTAACGCTTTTCAATTCTACCTTAAAAAAAAAAAGAACAAGTTCGGGTTACAACAATGAGAGCGGTTCTTTTTATCTTCTCGAGGCTCATAGGTTTTACATGGTAGTGAAAACAATCGATGTTTCAACTTAATAAAAAAAACGTGTGATTTTATGATGGTAAAATTTATTTTCTAGGCATTGGAAAAGGTTAGATTATGCTTTATTGCTAATCGCTGTGAAATGAAGTGTTAAGAAAATACTAGAAAGCTCATCGTTAATAGGTTAATTTCCAAGTTACGAAAATGATTAATTGTATTATCTTTCCGTGACCTGTTTGCTTCGGGGGCCCCTTCGTATTAAAGACTCATATGACCTGTGTAATCCATACATTTCCCAAGGATGAATTATTCCACATAACACACGCATAAAATACAATTCAAATTATATTATTTTTAATGTTACTATCAGTAGCGTAACTAAGATCGCGTGCCCCCAGCCCCCCGCAATATTCGCAAATGGGCCCCGTCAATATTCGTGCACTATTGTTAGGTATACCGAATTAGAAACCCCATCTTGCTATCCCCCTTCCTCTTTATCGACTCGAACTTTAAAAAAACTATGATTGCATCATGTAGACCTCCTTCTACCCGAGTTTTGAAAACAAGTAAAACAATAAAATAAAAATCATAAATTAAAAAATAAAGATTTGCAAGAAAAGAGTGGTGCGTTTCCATTGGGGTTCACTATTTCCCATGTACTTTATATATACGATAATAAGAAATTGTCCCAATCTAATAAACTGTTAATTCCCACAGCTTTGTAATGTCTTTGTTACTCTTGGATAAGAACATGGAGAATATTCCATGAAAATCCTCCTACAGTAAGGAAACCGTGTTAGACATGGAGTTGGAAACGCGTTGGAAAGAACCGGGTCCGCTGAGCACAGCGGTGATATTACAAATCGGTCCCTTGGCCCAAAACCCCAAAATTCGGGCCCCACATGTTTGGGCTCAGGTCCCTTCTATTCGATATCAAATATATCGCGCTGTCTATGGCATGAACTTCCTTTGGGGCCCGATTTCTTGGACTTCGGGCCCCGGGCCAGATTTACGACATCACCGGTGTGTTCACGGAAAACCGACCCTTTCCAATGCAACCACCCACGTCCAAAAACTCCATGCTTCATTGGTGAATACAAGTGACCCGACCCTATACTTTCGGGGCTCGATATCGGGACATCAGGCTCCGGGTTCGATTTGTGACATCACCGCTGTGCTCAGGGGACCACGACCTTTCCAATGCCACCTCTTACGTTCGAGAACTACATATTTCATTGGTGAATAGAAGGGACCCAAGCTCGAAACTTCGGGGCCCGATTTCTGGGGTTTCGGGCCCGTTTTCTGACATCACCGCTGTGCTCAGGGGATTATTATTATCGCCACCACTCGCGTCCAACAACTCCATGTCTAACACGGTTTCCTTACCGTAGAATAATCAGCTCCATGCTCTATATATGTTATCGATTGCACATCACATTATTGAATACATAAATTATGGACGAGATTACATTTTCGAGTTAATAACTTACATGTATTTTTGAGACTTCTTTTATTGTCTTATTGATTTTTCAACAAACAAGGCTACGAGTTGGGCAGGGGCCCCCTTTCCCTAGTGCCCCCCCCCCCTTCGCTAGCACTGCGGGCCCGTTACTTACGCCACTGGTTACTATGAACGAGAACGGAGTTTTGAATTAGTTATAACTAATCGAGCAATATCTTAAGTGATTTTGCCGGGCGGCCCAGTCCGCCTCTGGAAGGAACGCGTAGGGGAGGAGAAACAACAGAAAAACAAACCTTGGTTTGATGAAGAATGCCTTAAGCTTCATGAGGAACAAAAACAAGCAAGGCAACGATGGCTAAGTAATAAAAGCGAAGCAAATACCAACCACTACAGTAACGCGAAACGAAACGTCATACTCGGGTTCAGAAACAAAAAATCCCTTTCGGTAGGCCTACAGGCTGAGGTAGATCTCGAAGTTTTTTTTTATTTTCAAAAATTCAAATCTCGCCTTATATGACAGCTATCGAGAATCTATTTATTGTTTTGTAGATTATTCATCAAGAGCTGTTCAATGATACCCCACAAGACATTTTTTTATATACTCACTTTGTTTCGCTGGGAGCGCTGCGTAGGGGGTTCACCCCTAACTTCAGTGTTTTTCAGAGGATGCGCCTCCTTTATCTTAACCAAAATCTCACTGAAGCACTACACCACCATGGTATCCACCTGCACCCTCCCACGGGGGGCTAAGCTCCAAAAAGAAGGTTTGCCCCATTTATTGTAACCTACTCTTGGTCATACATCTTCAGAGAAAATTTCGTTTCTCTACCTTCAATTATTTGGAAATAGGGTTTTCGGGTGGCCACTTTGGATCCAAGTTGACGACTTTTTGAAAGTTTTCTTATATTGTTGTGACCTACTTATGATGGTACAACTTCAAGTAAGATTTCGTTTATCCAGCTCAAACGGTGTGCAAAATGGGATTTTGGGCGGTCATTTTGGATCCAAGTTGGCGACTTTTCCCAAATGTTGTAATATTTCCCTAAACTACTCGTCATAATGCACCTTTATTACAAATTTCGTACCTCTAGCTCAAACGGTGTGGAAAATGTTTTTTTTTAGGTCCGCCATTTTGGATCCAAGATAGCGTCTTTGGATACATCATGTAATATTTTAGTAACATACAAATGATAATGTATAGTGTTACCAAATTTGATACTTCTAGCTGCAGCCGTTTAGGCTGTGTATTCTATACAACAATGGATTCGGCGGCCATTTTGAATCCAAGATGGCGACTTTTTCAACATTTCGTAATATTTTCTTGAACTACCAGTGACAATACACCTTTATGTCAAATTTCGTATCTCTAGCTCAAAAGATATGGAAAATAGATTTCTTACTTCCTCCATTTTGGATCCAAGATGGCGTCTTTGAACTCATTTGGTAACATTTTCGTAATCAAAAAATAATGTTGTACCTTTATGCCAAATTTGATTTCAATAGCCCCAGCTGTTTAGGCTGTGTATTCTATACAACAATGGGTTCGGCGGCCATTTTGGATGCAAGATGGCGACCGATTTTGCTCATTAACAAACTTAACCGAGCTATTAAGCCTAGAAACAACATATAAAAATTTGGTTCAAATATCTTCAAAATTATGGCCGCTAGCGTGTTAATATATATATATATATATATATATATATATATATATATATATATATACTTTCATATCGTATCGATCTCAATAGGTATATTTTTCTTCGAAATCTACCTAAAAGCGAGAATATCTGACGCAGAAGATTCAGGAGATAGAGGAAAACGGCAAGACAAATAACAAACGAGATCTATACAAAGGGGTAAACTCGTTAAGAAAAGGTTACCAGCCGAGGTTAGGAATGATTAGAAATGAACATTGAGATCTTCAGGCTGATCCGACTAAAATTGTCGATGTGTGGAAAAGTTATTTCGACAAACTTCTTAATGTACACAACGGACAAACAGAGGATTAAATCCATACCACAGAACCGTGGATTCCCGAACCTAGCGAGATCGAGATCGAAATGTCGGTAAAGTAATTAAAAACTTCAAATCACCAGGAATAGACAATATTCCAGCCGAATTAATTAAAACAGGAGGAACGGCACTAATCAAGGAACTACATAAATTGATAAGTGCTATATGGAGCAAGGAGGAGCTTCCAAAGGAATGGAAAACCTCAATAATTGTTCCGATTTACAAAAAAGGTGATAAATCGAACTGTAATAATTATCGCGGAATCTCGTTACTTCCAACCTGTTACAAGGTATTAAGTAATATTCTGTTAACACGCCTAAGTGTATACGTAGATGAAATAATTGGAGATCATCAAGGTGGATTTAAAAGAAATAGATCCATGATGGACCAGATTTTCGCCTTGAGACAAATTTTGGAGAAGAAATGGGAATACAATGGGACGGTTCATCAGCTATTCATTGATTTTAAGAAAGCATATGATTCTATCAAAAGGGACAAGTTATACAGTATCCTGATACGATTTGGAATTCCGAAAAAATTGGTTCAACTAGTGAAGATGTGGCTCAGCGACCCCATAAGCAGAGTACGGATAGGTAATAATATGCCAGATAATTTCAAGCTTCGCAACGGATTGACACAAGGCGATGCCTTGTCCCCACTACTATTTAACTTTGCGTTAGAATATACGATTTTAAAAATTAAAGGGGACAAAAAGGTTTGAATCAACTGTTTGTATACGCGGATGATGTAGATTTAATATGGGACGTTATAGATGCACTACAAAGCAACACCGATGTTTTAGTAGAAGCGTGCGATGAGATAGGTCTACAGGTAATCATAGATAAAACAAAATACATGATAACAAGCCGAAACACAGGGAATGAAGGAAGTAAAAACATAAGAATTAAGGATGAGGTCATAGAAAAAGTAAACAAATTTAAATACTTGGGAGCATACGTAACAAGCAAAAATGAGGTCACGGAAGAAATAAAAAGTCGCTTAGTATCGGGGAACTCATGTTTCTATTCAGTCCAAAAACTTCTAACATCGCGATTAATATCAAGGAAATTGAAATTAAAAATATACAGAACGGTTATTCCGCCGGTAATACTTTACGGTTGCGAAAATTGGAGTACGACCCTAGGAGATGAACATAAATTACGTGTATTTGAAAATAAGATTTTGAGAAAGATATATGGGCCGAAAGGCGACGATTTGACTGGAGAGTGGAGGAGACTGCATAATGAAGAACTCCACGGACTGTCCGATTCACCAGATGATGTAAAAATAATGAAATCGCGACGACTAAGGTGGGCAGTCCATGTAGCTCGGATGGGTGAGAAACGAAGATTATATTCTATCCTGGTTGGAAGGCCGGATGGAAGGAGGCCATTGGGAAGACCGAGACAATATTAGAAGAGATCTTCGAGAAGTAGGTGTTCGTGATGAAAACTGGCTTGATATTGCCCAGGATAGAATGCAATGGCGAACGTGTGTTACTACGGCGATGAACTTGCGAGTTAGTTAGTTAGTTATTCCTTTGTACTGGGATTTAGATAGTTTTAGTTTATGGGTGAGCACAGTATCGTCGCTTTCTGTCGGCTGCATAGACAAATTGCATGTTAATTAGGTTAGAAAAGGGTTCCCCATTTACTAATTTGTACTTGCCTTACAGGTAGACGCACATCCCACGCATAGCCGGAGCAGTTAAATATAGAGTACCTCGGGGTTATATCATTTCATGCTCAAAAGCAAATGGCAGGAAATACGTGAGTTTATAGCTCAGTAGATTTGCAAACAAACAAGTGCGTGCATATCATAAATCAATTTTCAGAAAATGTGACTGTTACAACCAAACCCGATCTTCCCTACTGTTGTAATCGGAATATTATATATGCCGACCGGGTGGCCGTGCGGTCTAAGGTGTTAGCGGCTTGAAGATCCCGGGTTTGAATCCCGTCAGGAACATGGATGTTTGTGGATTTTAACTGGCTGTAAATGGGCGGATCGTGACGGGCCGAAGTCAAAAGTTACTAGACTGGCTCATCTAAAATAAAGTTTACCAAAGTTTAATCGGAATATACATGATCAGTAAAGACAATATCGAGATTATTTTAAATTTTGATATCGCAATTCGAAGAGTCCCCTATTTCGGGAAGTATGAAATGAAAGATGAAATCGTCATTTTATTCTCTTCCGCGCTTTCCATGTCTTCAATTGACACTGAAGCTGTGTACGTAGGGATATTTTAGCATTCTGTTCCTTTGTAAGTATTACAAATCTTGGAACAGAGAAGCCCAGCTTTATTTAACATTTTACTGTATGTGTTGTTTAATATCCTTTTGTAATCGTTCTCCAGCTTCCTCGGTGGTTTAAGCGGTAGAGTATCGGCTTGTTACGAGAAAAGTCTGTGTTTGATCATTATCAGAAAACTTTCGTATATGGTAATATTAGTTATTAATAATTAGTTATTAAAAATTATACTCATTTTCAAAATTTTAACGCGCTTGCTCTGGGTTTCATCACCCGCACAAGCTACATTCCTTTATTTCTTTCCTTCAGAAATTCCCCAATGCGGATTTAAGTTGTTAAGATCTCCTCCCTTTAAATAAATTTTATGTGCATATTCAGATCACTTTGACGCTCTTTGGAATTATAGGCGCTTCACACACATGTAATGCCGAGAAAGCGTTAGTGATTGAAAGTGAGTTAAATGTCAGGTTAGACCGTCTTTTATTGTCAGGGATTGAATGAGTTGTTGCCCTTCTTGACTCTAAGAAACCTTCCCGTACGTGATTTTTACTCTCTTCTTTTACTCCTTCAATATGTGGAAAACAAGAAAAGAAATTTAAAAACATAACGGACAAAACGTTATAGAAGGAAGAAACTGGTGTGACAGATGTACTGGAACACTTTAGCAAGGTGTTCCCTTCCTGATCTCGGGATTAGTTACTTTCGCGAGACGTTCGTGAAACAAAAGCTAGAAAACAGTGAGCTCTAAATTATCACACTGGAGTGCTCGATTGCGTTATAAATTAAGTTAGAATTTCAAGTCAGACCAACATTTGTTGTTGCTGCGTGACCAGTTTTTATTTATGTCTTAATTCTTGCAAATAACGTGAACTTTATTTACAGCTACTGCCATATACGCGCAGTCTGATATGTGCGTATTTCAAGAATTGAAACAACTTTAAATCTGTTCCACACATTGACAAGCGTAAAAAAAAACTGAGCACAGAAAATTTAGATGAAGCTGAAAATTGACAAACCTGGCTAAATGTTTCATCTTGTGTCTGGCATTAGATACTGATCAATCACTCCAGTATCATTAAGTACAGTTCAGTGTTTTTTTTTTTTTTTTAAAAAAAGAAGCAAAACATTGAAAGCAAAGTAATGCAGAAGTGAAACGAATTAATGATCAGTCATGAGCCCAGTTGCGTTTTCCGACGGTGCTTCACTTATCGTAAACAACCAAATCGTCTGGGATTCGTGTGGTCCATGGATCTGCGAGAATTTCTTCCTTTCTTCTCACCTGAGTAATTCCGTGATGACGGTGAAAAATCGTAGCTTGACAACTTCGATACGGCAGGTCTCTTCACGTGGGAAATTTTTCGTCACACGTTGCGTTCATCCTGATCCGAAGTTGTTAACAAAATTGATTGCAGTCTTGGGTATTTTCTCTAAGGAATCAGTACATAAGTGTAGGTAGTGATAAATGTTGTTAGGAATTAAGAGGAAGTGGTGTAGGTCAGTCTAGTCATTACAGACATAGTGAATTTACAGAGAAACTCTTATTCATTTTCCCAACTTGTAATAATACAAGAAATTGTATTTTCTTCTATAGCTAAACATTTTCATAGATGATTATTACAGTATACCAATAGTTCCCAACATTTTGGGAGGTCGTGGTCAGGTAAAATTGTATTGAGCGGGTTCAGAACCAAGTTAATGAAATCATATTTTAGCAGTTGTTCGATAAAACCATATTAGGATTAAAAAAAAAAAAAAGAAGCGTATGGAGAGTCACCATGGTTCAGAAGGTAACTGTAGTCTGACTGTTACGAATCACTGTATTGCTTTGCGTTTTATTAAATAGTTATTAGCTCTTTGAAAAAAAAAAGAAATGGAAAAGTTTACTACGCCAGTGAAAACCTTGCAGTCTCTGACTACATTCTACCGTTAAAGAAGAAAAGAGCATTTAAATTTGTGGATCACAGACAATATTTATTAGTCGTATGTGAAATTTAATTTTGCCTGAAATTAAATTATGTGAAATTTAATTTAATACGGGCAAAGTGAAACATAACTTGATAGCAATTTAATATCTTTACAGAATAGTCTACTGTAATAGTGTAGAGTGTATGATTTATAAACAATACAATATGATTTTAAAATGTTGACAATTGGAATGAACAAATACAATTGTAAACAAAATTCTGAAATTTCTTGCATGATCAGTGTTTTACTATTTCCAGAAGCATGTTCAATATTTGTGTGTATTATTTTACATAATTGTGCTACAATTCTAAAAGTAAGTACACTATTTTTTTTTTCTATAAGCATATATAAGTTATTGACTAAGTTACTCGGAATCAACGAATTTTCACTTCAGCCCCTCAAGCGATTTTGTCCTCCTCTGCCATACTCGCGAGTTTCACAGCTTCCTCTGGTGAATATTATCGCAACTCCCATTAATTACTCTTTAGGATGAATCTGTAGGACATCGCAAGCTTTGAATTTAATCAATTTTCTAAATATTGTTAAATTCTGGTGATTTTTTACAAAAAAAAAAAAAAAATACCAGCATCCTACGGGATTTTGGAGATCCTAGAAGGATCAATGCAATCATATGAACTCTTCTTCTGTACTTGGAAAAGATCATTTTAGGCCTTCGTAGAATGGTCCATCAGATACTATTGAGGAATAGGCCCCAACCGTCCTACGTCTCATTACACCGAGAGAAGAAATCTCACATTTTTCAGGTTTCTTGAAGCGGGTTCTGTGCAAGGGCGGTGACCTTCCCGCTATTCCCCTCAATGCAAAATCATCGACCCAGTTATTAGGTGCAGGCGGCTGGACCCAGGGACGTATTTAGGGGTGGGTACAAGAATCCGGATCCCCCCCCCCCCAAACTTAGAGTTTTATGGGAAACTTTACGCGTAATTATATACATTTAATATACATTTCATGCCCAATAACACCTTGGACCCCTCCCCCGGAAACCCTTGGACTCCTCCCAAAACCAAATTCTGGCTGCACCGATGGAAATATGTCCTAAGTTGTCAGTGAGAAATACCTCATAACTCCTTTAGTGGCCGAGCGGTCTGCGTCGATAGGCCATCGGCTTGAAGGTCCCGGGTTCGAGTCCCGGCAGGGGCATGGATGTGGATTTTAACAGCTAAAGGCGAATCATGGCGGGCCGAAGTCCAAAGTTACTAGACTGGCCCATATACAAATAAAGTTTACCAAAGTTTTCCTTTGGTGACCTTCCACAGGAGACAAAGTATCAAAGAAGCTAGAAAGGACTCACTGCATGACTACTTAGAACGTCACGTCGAACAAAGGAATTCCGAACGTAAAAAGCATTTCTTAGTAACGACCTTTGTTCTTAAAATTAAATTATGTAAGTAAAACCATTGTTAAATTAGTTATAACGATGACAGACCAAGAATTATTATAATACAAAATTACCAATATTAATATAATTAAATATATATATATATATATATATATATATATATATATCCTTTTTTGTATTTTGAAATATCAATTACAATAAAATGGCATCCTTACGTTGGAAAATTTCCTCTGTACTGCACGGTTTAATCATAAATTTCGCTCAAATGCAATCCTTTAATACAACTTTGACTTGATTGGCTAATCCAATACGTCTTACGTCATTGTGATGAAGCCTCATTGCATATGGGTGTCACTAGCACCGAAACTACGCATCTTCTGACATTTGTTTAAAGCATATTTTTCCTTATTTCGGTCTGTCGAATTCATTACGAGTGTAATTACTTAATTTTCCGGATTCTATTGGAGTGAATGATTGTAACTCACCAACTGAGTCTATTTCTTTTCGAATTGCTCCCCTCCCCACAATCACTGATGCAACCATACCACTCTTTTTTGGAGCTGGCTGCAATCTCTCCTTCATATAAGGCAACATTCTCTTCAGGACTCTCCAACTGATAACCCGAAGTTTTTTCTTGGTCATTGGAAACAGAAAAACGCCAAAGAAGCAACATCTAGACTTTATGTGGATGGTTCATTAGTTTCACTCCTGATTCTTGCAAGAAATCCACTTTTGTTAGTAAGGTAGTGTCTGAAGGGGCATTGTGGAACTACAATCCTCGCATTGAAGCATTTAGAAGGCTGTGTGTGTAGAACAGGCTCCTCTATTTTTCAAGTGGAATGATTGCAGTATGACCGCTTACAGAAAATAAAGTGGCGACCAACACTCCGGCTTTGTTTGACTTTCACTGGTGAATCGTTACCTGAGAAGACCCATACCGCTGATTGTCACTTCGATTCTTGGTCATATTGGTATATCAAAATTTTGTTACCTGTAATGACGTGCCGGAAATACCTGTAATTTCCGGTCATAATGGTGACATTTTAGTCTTTCGAAAAAGAATACACTTACAAATAACTTACAAGGAACACTCGCCAGAACCCGATTTCGGGGAAAATTCGTATGTAGGTACAGTGTCTAGATAAACCTTCACAGTCAAAATCATTAGTGCTGATGTCAACAAATAACGAGAAGGGAACCCGAGAAAGATTGAACGTACAGTGTAAATTTAATGCACTAGTATATTAAATTCACAAGTTTGACTTGTAGTAAATTTTAATATACATTAAGATTTGCAGACAATGGCCGCTAATAGTGATACCAGGCAAATGCCGGTATAGTATCTTCAACGTAGGTCCTGGTCGACTTCTCCCTTACCCTTTCCCAGCCTGAACCACAGATACCTAAAGGTCATAAATAAAATTCCAAATTCCAAAATGGGCGATAGGATAATTATTTGAAATCTGAATAAAATATTCGGTAATGAAAATACTCAATAAATATTTGATAACGAGCATTTCACCCGGTTGTGTTGCAATGTTGTCAAGTTCTTTTTATTTATTTATTTAAATTTTTTCGAGTGCCGATTTTCTTTGAATTGGAGTGTACGTTTCAATAATGCAGGAAGAAGTACATGTTTCAGTTTTCTGTGTAAGTTTCAGAGTACTTGCGTTATCTCTTGGGACAGTCCTTGTTCTTCAATACAATTCTGATCTTAATGTTTTATGCATCTCCTTTGACCCAGAAAGAGAGAGTAGACAACAGTCATGTGTATGCAAGAAACATCACATTTCGCAAGAGATGTGATAGGAATATCGAAAGAGCTCTGTCGTTTAACTTGCAATATAATATGTGTTCGTAACCAATACAATTCTCTTCTCAATAGGCTATATTCTCTATGGAATTGGAACATGAATTCTTTCTTATAGCTATGCCCATACACCATGACATTATCATAAACAAAAAAAAAAAAAAAAAAAAAAAAATGCAGACAATGTACGTACTGTATGTTTCGAGAAAGCTGCCATTGGAAGATGTGATACGCATCCATCTGTACAAATTCATCTCGATTAGAGTTCCGGGTCACATACATTGTTGTCTGTCACATTGTTAAGGGAGGAAGGAGGGCGTGGTCTATGGAAAGTGAAAGCGGGATATATAACTTTTAACCTCAAAATACATTGATTCCACGCTGTGTGACAAACGTTTTACATTGTACTTTGAGAACAAGTAGATATCGTCACGTCCTTTTTTTTTTACAACTGTAATATCGCTCTAAAAAATTTTTACTGTTAGTATTAAGGTTAGTGTAAACCAAAGATCTCTAAACCTAGATAGCAGCACTACCTCTGTGTCTAATACACGAAATTGGAATTCTGCTTCTATAAATTCAAGCGTAGAGAGTTCAACGTTTCAGAGAATAAAGTTAATAATCATTACAAGAGTTCAATCCGTACCTATTTTTTTATTTTCTCTATTGTTCATTGTTGAAATCGCTTCATTGTTGTTGTGAATATCAGAACCTATAACTATGAAGCTCTTTCAACAATGAACAAAAAGGAAAATTAAAAATCGACATTGATCGAGCTCTTGAATTGGTTATGAACTTTCTCTCATGAAAGTTAAAAATGGGGATAGTGCTGCCATCTTTTGTTGAAGATCGTTGCTTTACATTAACCTTAATGTGATTACAAAATAAACTCATGCCTCCTCACCTTCCTGTTTCAGAAGAATCACCTGTTTCCCGTTTGAATTCCAACTAAGTCGGAAGGTCCTCCTCTGCGTTTTCTCAGTTGTGAAGCATAGTTTTGACATGAGGTCGCTGGCTACGTAGAGTTGTTATATATATAAACTGCATTAGCTGTAGCACAAAGTATATACCTATCGGTACATATATACTTTGTGGCTGCAGTCATTTTCTAAATTACGTTTTCTTTTTCAGACGAAGTAACGGTAGCCATACACCTAAATAATAACTTGTAGCATTCTAATGGTCCTGCTAAACTCATAGATTTAAATGATACCGAACGGACGTGACTCAAATGGGAGAGCGTTGGCTTAGCATTTGGGAGGTCGTGGGTTCAATCCCAGCGGCCGACTATCCTGGCTGAGGTTTTTCCAGGATTTTTCCTCAGTCACACCAGACAAATGTTAAGAGGGTACCTTCAACTTAGGCCGACACCTTCCTGTATCTTTTACCACCTTTTACCTGAGCCTTAGATGCCTAAAGGCCATAAATAAAATTCCATTCAATTCAATAGATTTAAATGCTGATGTGCAAACCAACTAAGCAGAGTGAAGTGGAGGTCACCAGGAAAATGCCTGAATGAGAACTTCAATAAAAACTCTGGTTTCTATCTTCTCACTCCTCTCAGAAAATAGCAACATAAAAAAGGCATTTCGACCTGTAGTTTTAAGCTGCTGTAAAGGGCATAAATGTAAAGTTTTAATAAGTTGCGAACTCCCACCTTCAGTTTGGCAATACTGCCCTCATTTTGTTTTTGGATCTTGATCTCTGCTTGTCGTAAAGGCCACCGTAGATATTTTTCAATTGAAATACTTGTCAATAGTGACATTTTTTTATTTGTCAAGAATTTGAAAACATCCGTTGTTTCTTTTTAATTTGCCTTCAGTAGATGCTGACATACCATGAATAACAAATGTTGACTTGGGTAAATTTAAAATATGTTAAGAAAAAACTATTCCCAGCTGATTGTTTACAATAAACTCCAACAACTTGATTGGTGCAAGGATTTTATTTTCACTATTGCGGATGTCAATGTTTGTTTTGTTGTAGGTACTCAAAAACGCTTTGGTACACCAGTTTAAATTTCGTCTAAAATTTCATTTTCTTTCCCCTTTACGACTAGAATTAACGGTGTTTTCAAGCAAGCTAGGTCAACTGAAGAAAGATTAGGTCTCTATTTTACCCGTGGAAAACGCTGGCGATCCTGTAAACGGTATGGGAAAGACAATGGCAGAATTTTTACATCCACAGCAGAAAAGTTTTATTTTTATCAGTTAAATTAATATCGATAATGTTTAAAATATTCAAAGATTATATCCTAGATCGAGTTAAAATTGTCCAAAATGACAAGAGTCATCACAAGAGTGAATCAGTAAGAGTCCCCTTTAAACCTCTGAAACGCAAGTACGTAACTTTTGGAAACGAAGCCTTCCATTCCCAATCATTTTCTCTTTTAGAGAATCCACTTCTTCTTTGTCATTTTATGATATCGTCTCGGACAACCCAGCACTCAAGAAAGTGTCTACAGCGGTAAATATTTTATGATTAAAATACTGTAGATTCTATTCAGCTCCAATACCCTTCCGTGCAACGTTTTAGCTCATTGCTTGTCTGCGAGAAAATCATGCATACACAATATGAGCAGAGACGTGTCTACATGGAAAACGTGTGACGACAAGGTCATTTTATGGTATCTCTTTGAACAACTCAACACTCACCGAAACCTACGAAAACTCATTGTCCCATTGTAACAAGTAATACTGCCACTATCCCTCTGACGCGTGGTCGAGCGGAGGCGTTTTTCTTTCTTCTTTTTCTGGAAGAGAGCGTCAAAACAAAATAGAGATTCCAAGAAATTTGACTGTTTTCTTGGAATAAGATAATTTTAGAAGTCGTTTGAGACTTATTGAAGAGGTACGTGGGAACTTGTGACGGTCGAAAGCTTGATAGCTACCCAATCAATTAGTTCTGGTCTGAAATCAGAAGTTCCTTTTCTTAGATTGAAGAATATTCTTTATTTGCTTATAGAGGTTTTATAAATTTTGAGTTTGTGAGCTGAAAGTAAGACGTTTAGGCTTTAGAAACAGTTTCTATCTTTGAATGAAAGAATGTAGCAGTTCAAGGTGTTATAGGTCAGGAGTTTCGCCTTATGAGTATATATTCTTAGAGAAGTGTTGTGAAGTTTGGAATTTAGGAAAGGCAAAGTTTCGGCCAGACGAGAAGTCACCATGGCTTCCATGACGGCGACTTGGAACTGCAGGCAAGCTTCGACGGTGGTGATGGTGGTGGAGATGCACCTCTACAGCTCTTGGTGGTCAGTGAGTGTTCGAAGCCCGGCAACCGACTTTCAGTAAACTTCGGAAAGACCAGACACAGGTACCAGGAATAACGAGGTATTTAGGTCGTTGAGGATTTTAGCTTTCTGTAGGTAGGATTAGCTTAGTTTTAGGAAAGCGACGCCAGCGCCAAGCAGAAGGATTCGCTTGAGTGTTGGAGAGAGAGAGAGAGAGAGAGAAGGGAGAAAGCGATACCAGCGCTACGCAGAAGGAATCGCTTAAGGTTACATGATTGTGTCTGGTGGTGGACTGGTCTCTGAATTTCCTAGTCTCAGAATCCATCTTTTGTACTCCAACTTCCCCGTAGTTCCCGAGATTCTCGGAGATGAACGAGATATCTCTAGGGCGGAGTTAAACTGTCTCTGTTTCTTCAATTATCCAATAATTTGGTAATTGGGTGGATACGATTCTAATCGTGAAGATTGGATACGTAGTGACGTCATAGAGACAGTCCTCAGTCAGCTGGATGTAAGTCTCAGCTCGTTCTACTTTGCCGAAGGGCTCGTTGTAGCGAAGTCTAGTAGTGACTTGCGCATGCGTACTTACTTATGGTTCGTTACTTCCGCAGACGCAAGGAGAGGAAAATCTGGAAAATTCATATCCCTGTAACTTCCACTTGTGGTCATTGGATGGCCCTCAATCTGTAGTGGGAGATTATGGTTCTCTTCTAAAAGGATTCCTTCATTGGTCTGGTTTTGCCTTAGGCATAGTGGAGTAGGAATCATCTCGTGTGAAATAGGTTTTGGAATTTTGGGATTATGTGTCTTGAATTTCAAATGTGTTTAACGTGCCTGTATCTTACTGTCAACTTCTATATCTTTGGAACATTACAATACGGGAAACATAAATTTGATTCACATCTTAGCATTGTAGGAGGTTACATTGGTTACACACAGAACAAGAAGTTTACAGATAAAAGTATCTTAGTAACACAATACAGTTTCTGTATGGTTGACACTTGTAACATATGAACGTTTTTTACCTATGGCTATATCTTGCTCAAAGAATCTCTGTGTTGGGAAATACAAATCACACAAAATATACATTTGACATTTCCTCCAGTGAGACATACGCTTTCTTATTTCACGGATTATTTTAACAATAGATACACACAATGAAAAAGAAACAAAAAAATATAAACGTTGCATTTATGAAAGAAGTATAAAAAAAATATCATTTCTGAGAAACCTCAAATATATGTTCGTGGGAAAGGGTTGATTTCAATCGAAAGCAAGAGTTTATACCGAAAGCAGAAGTGACTAAACTGTCCTTGACTATATGAATTGAAATGGATAAATTAAATCCAGAACAAAATTATGACTCTTCGATGCTGTTTTGAAGAAACGCAACAAAAAAAATGTAAAAGAAGAGGGGTTTCTTTCTTAGATACGTGGATAGGAACAGAACGAATGAATTACAGTCCTTCTGGGGTGTTTCCAGAATCTACCTGACGTTGGGGAGAAAGAAAAAGAAACAGAGAACTTTCGTTTCCTTCCTGCAATTGACATTGAAATAAAAAGCAAAAATAACGTTCAATTGTAGTTTGCAAGTGAAGAAGGAGAAAACAATTCAAATTGCAAAGAAAAAAAAGAGTGTGCAATTTGAGCTTACTACACTCTCAGCTTGTGCATATCGTCTGCTCCAAGTTTAGGTCGCGTGAATACAGCGTGAACAAAAAGAATCGGCAATTTTGAGCTACTGGAAGCCTTTGAAATGTTCTTGAATGTTATAGTTATGACATTTTTTCATTAGTTTTTATATTTTCATATTATAGATTGTATGTTACTTAAAAGAACAAACGACTAATATTGTGGTAATAAAGGTCCAAATCACATCGAAATTCATTACCAATGAAGATAAAAGTATTGTTTATATCACAAAATTTTGAGTAGACGCTCTCTACCTTGTCTATTCCCAGAAATCGCCACTGAGAGCGAGGCATGTTTAGTATGACCCCGGTCGCCCCGACTTTGCTGTTCCGACTTGCTTTTTAGGTGTGGGAGTACCCTAATTATTTTTCGTTTTTATGGAAACTGAATGTAAACAAGCTCCAATAAGTCAACAGGATAGATTTAAGTCAGCAATCTAGAACTATTAATATGTAAAACTACACAAAACCATATATAGAGAAGTTATTATCATATGTACACATTTCCTCCTGGTTTCGAAAAGCTTTCTTTTCTCACTAGTAGGTGCCTCTGATCTCAATAACCTATTTTCTTAAAGATCCTGGGAAACAAATTCTGTGATTGGTTCAGCATTTCCTGTTAACTGAAACAAGGTAGTACGAACCAATGATAAGCTTTAGTTCATCACAATATTTAAGACAATAAGCTATTGAGCTCAGAGACATCTAACGGTAACGAAAGAAACTTCTTGAAAGTCAGAAAGAAATGCGTACATATTAATGAATGCAGATTATTTTTCTGTATGTTTCTCTATGGTTAAACTATTCTGCAACTAAATTACCAAATGGGTCTATTCCCATATAGCTGACATTGGCAATTGTCCCAGTCCCACAGTTCTATAAGAGAACGGGATTCCTGGGTTATTTCTAAGGATTATATGTGAGATTTTCCTAATCTTGAGCCAGTAGAAACATATATAATACGTTATTTATGAACGTTGACTCCCAGACACAGTAAATGGATAAGAATCAGAAGTAAGCGAAGATGATACTCCGACAATATTTTGAGAAACCTTATAAATGAGATAAGAAATGATAGTGCAATGGCTGTGGATGCTAATCTCATCGGATTGATCGAAAACGTAGGAAAGAGACGGCGACATGAATTGCTGCAACGAAATTTAATGAATCAGGGTAATGGTGAAGCTACTTTTTTTTAAAAAAAAAAAAACAGTGCTAATTCTATTAGAAAGTAGGAATATTACCGAACATAATAGCGGACTGCGCAGAAATTCTTTTCGAGATGTTGAACGGAATGTTCTACAGTAGAACGAATGAAGGATTTTTTTAGAGGAACAGTTTCAATTTCGAGGAGGGAAGAGAACAAGAAACGCTATTACTTAAGGAAAAGAGGTAAGAGATATGTAAGGAAAGATACATAGCATTTATTGGGTTAAAGAAAGTATTCAATAGAGTTAACTAGGGAACCCTAATTGAGGAAGACAGGTGTGGAATGAAACAAATCGAAGGAATGAAAAAACCTGGGTTTAAATCAAAGAATAAGAGTAAAAGACAAGTTGACAGATAGAAATGTAATAATATAGGAGTGAGACAATAATCTTGCATCTCGCTCACTTTACTTGAGAAATATATATCTCAAATGGATTGTAAATAGATGCTTCAGTAACTGAGTAAGAAGTTAAACTTTGAGAGAATCCAAATCAAATGGATTACATTAGCAGATTATATGGTTATTCTTGTAGAGAAAATCACCACTTAACAAAAATAAGAAAACGGATATTTAGGAAAACTGTGAAGAATATGGAATGAAGATTAATGTAGAGAATACGAAAGGAATAGTAAATAGAAGAAATGAAAGTACATTCAATATCACAATTAAAACTGAGAACGTAGTGGAGGAATAGTAGTGAGTATATGAAGTGTGAAAAGGAAAGAAAAGGAAGAAAGGCCAAAGACGCATTAACTAATAAGAA
>JAGDQP010007222.1:6213-43856 GCA_022664845.1 Lepisma saccharinum
GAGAGAGAGAGAGAGAGAGAGAGAGAGAGAGAGAGAGAGAGAGAGAGTTCTGCGGACAAGGAAATTACTGTCTATATTATTATACTTTTCAGTAGCTTGCTGTTGAGTCGTACAACGTATTGACATGTTAAATTTAGGCTATAATAAAATACTAATGTTTTATGAACATGATGAATACAACAGCTACAGTTGAATATTGTTCATATTTCCTTATAATCTTTCGAATGAAAAAAAAAAGAGAACGTTCATTGCAAATTAATTTTCTTAACCAATGCGCTATTACAACAAACATGAAATTTAACTAGTGATCTTCAGCTATAATAATAAAATACAAAGACAAATTGAGAAAATCCTCAGATGTTTAATGAATTAAATTGTTTTGAAATTCAAATTAGATCATAAATTGTATTCAACAACTAACTGTTTGCATTATCCGCTTTTACGAATTTAGTATCTATCTTTTAGAAATTTTGTAATACTTGAAGTATGTATCCACCTAATTCTTTAGCATTTTGTTTTCACTCTAAATATACTATTTGTACAATAATATAAGATGTTTCAATTTTCAAAGTCGTTTTACTACGAGTTGTTAGTGGGTAAATACTTATTTGCGTCTTTTGAGAGAAGGCATATTGAAAACAGAAATTTCCTCTCTTTTTTCAAGGAAATGTAATTCAACAAGAGGCAGTACACCTATGAATGTAATACATTACCCAGCAGTCAGTGTTCAAGTGTATGACATGACCAAGAGATGAAGCGAGGAAAAGTACGTTATTTTTGTAGTAAAATTAGAATAATATATCTCAGAAAAGCTTCTATTTATTTCTAAACAAAACTAATTTATATAGGAATATCAAATTGGGGCGATACTAGTGCCATATTTCTTGATAAAACTTAGCTATATCAGAGGGAATATAATAAATTCATGTGTTTAGAAAATCCTAGCGGGAAAATATCGAAATGTTCCTGATCTATTTTAGCTGCGCCCTCTCCTCACGAAAATCCTTGATACACCACTATGGCAACCTGTAGTTGTAACATGTAAGTCTCTAATATTAGTTTTCCATCAGTTTCGCTCAAATCAATCTTAATGTTAAATAGCTGTTAATGTGCATATTAATATATTCGCATACTGTGAAGCCTCTAATAAAATATTACCATCACGGTTTCTATAAAGTCAATTTATTTTATTTTAAATTGTTTCTAATCTGGATGCTAATATTTTAGACGTGGCAAGGACTCTAACACAACATTTACATCACTGTTTCAATGGAATTGGTTTAATTTTAAATAGTAGTCCATAATATGCATAGGATTCCTGGAGTTTTCATAAATAATCTAATCTGAAGTTCCATCCTTGTTTTGACGAAACTATTTTCATTTTTAAATAATTATTAGTGCGGATTTTTGGAGAACGTTAAATATATCTTAACTGTAAAAATATTACAAATGTTCAAAACACTTTTTTTTACGAAAGTCGAAACCAGTAAATTAGAAAAATAAGGCAAAAAAAGTCGCGTTCCGCTCCGTAACAGTTAAAATATATAAGTAGATGCATGTATTTTGAGGTGCCAAGATAATGACAGCCACCTCAGACATTTTATAACAATGATAGTGCACCGAACTGCACTCGTATTGCATCGTTTTGCATCCAAGTTTCACGTTCTGCATTGCAAACGCTGTAAGCGCATATATTTTAAGGAACAAGTTCATCATAATATTCATTTGTTCATGGTTTTGTTTCACTGTGGAGGTGTTTCATGTGTTGATTCTCGAGCATTGTGTTAGGCCCGTTTTCGTAGTTAGGTACTCAAGTTAGAGCTTGTGAACTACTTCACCAATTCAGTGGTAATCGTCTCAAGTGTGACACTGTTTCATAGTGGTTACTTCGAATTTACTTTGCCAAGCATTATCTTCGCGAAGAAACGTCAGTGCTTCTTGGTGAAGGAAATTGCTTGAAGTCACAGCAAGTTAATGATTTTTACCAGCGCTGCCAACTGCACCATATTCACACGTGACTATAAATTAAATTAATTTATTTGTTTATCAGAATTATATATAATTAGGCCAAAATGTTTCTCAACTGAAATAAATTGTAGGAATAATTGCATTTTAAATAATTTTGTCGGAAAAATCTTCAAAAACTATAAACACTAATCGGTCATCAAGGACTAAAATGAAAAGATAGGTTGGCAATGGAAACAAGCGAAGTTTGAGCAGCGTGTTAGCAAGCCGCGTTTTCTTGACCGTTTACATTTACACAAAACATTATTCTCTGGCAGCTATATCGCGGAAACCGTACAGTACATATAAAAAACAGTTGGTAATTATTTTATTTAAAAGAAATTCAAACTATATTGAATCTAGGAAGAGCGATACGATATTAGCTAAGAAAAGGAAGAGCTGTGGGAAGAAATAAAAACGGAATATAATTCTGATTTAAGAATTGAATGCCCAGTAGGTAGTTATTTTCAGATTGTAATTTAATCCTGTTGTAAAGATATACTAATTATTTTCTCCAATGTAAGATAATCAGTGCCTAATTACCGTTTCCACAAAGAATTACTTTAAACACCTAATATCATTTGATCAATGTTAGCGTCATCTGTGAAATTTCCAAATTTACACCTTCTAGCTAACAGTCACTTTATTGCCCGCAAGAAGTGTAAAATTAACGGGAGAAATTTAACATTTTGGACGTTTGTAAGTGTTGTAATGCAAAATATGGTATTTCTTTAGCTGAACGTGATTTCTCCGAACGAAGTAAGTCACAGGTTCATGAATCGAAATTATAGTAATATTCCATATAACCATTGAGACATTTGCACGAACAAAATTCCGAACGAAATGAATCACAGGTTCATGAAAAAATCGGAGTCATGGTAATGCTACGTCATAGTGATATGTTTATTTCCATATCGCCATTGATATTTTGCTACAAAAATCACGGACAGTATGTCGAGTGAGCGATGGTGAACTGGTTAGAAAAAGGCAGTTTAGACGTGTCTCGTTATACGCAATGCGCATCACTTTTAATAGACATCACCATTACAACACTACTCATTACAACAGACATCACCAAATGGAATGCCCGACGCATACTAAATAGACGCCTAATGGCTGCCTTACATACAAGTTTGCGTTGCTTGTTTTGCGTGAGAGTTGGGTGTAGCCAATTGAAACAAGTGTCACACTTTTCTTACAATAAAACACGCGTTCAATTGACTACTCACCCAAATCGCACACAAAGCAAGCAAGTTTGCATGTAAGGCAACCCTAAGAGTAAAAGAACGAAAGGTCCTAGAGACTATTTAGCTTCTTGCTCTTTGAGGTAAACACATGCAGTGCATTTTAAGCGCCATGTACATCGCGTTTAACAAATATATCCAACCTGACTTTAACCTTCTCCACTCGCTCGAGATCCGTATTTTCGTGGTAAATACTGATATGTGCTATTAATAACACAAACTGTCGCCATAAGTATTCCTCCGCACCACCATGCTTATTAGGGCCATGCATTACTCAACTGTATTGTGTATTTTACCAAACGATAGTGAAATACTTTGAGCGCTGGTTAACGCTATGTACTTATAAAGGTGCATGTGATAAATATTTGCAAGGGAATAAAAGGTATAGATAGTACATATGGCTGAATTGATAGCGGAAACTGCGAGCTATGAAGTGACGTTTATCCACCTTTTTATATTATGAAGAATTTTCGACCTGAGCCGATGGCTTTTGAGATCCAAACAAAATGTTTACAAGCTAGTCAATCTACACTATGGGATATGCTGCAGTTTATGTTAGCCAATTGTTACTATGGTATATAAAATCAATATGCACCCTTGTACATAGCATAGCCCTATAATGCTTTCCTTAAATGCATCTCGTAAATTTTAGTCTAGAAATAGGATACATATCACTTTAGATCAGCCATATGCCATATTTTCACAATTAAAAATATATCAACTTACACGATGGTACCGTGCGGAGGAATACTAATGTCCTCATTGCGTGTTCTGCATTCCACGTATTTCTAAACACAATTCACTGGTATCGAGGGAGATAATTTAAGACGTTTGCTAATATAACGTGCGTGACAACTTCTTTTGTACACCGGTACCTCCTTCTGAATTATCTTTCATTCCACTAATCAAACGGGTCCAGAAAATTCCTAACGTAACGGTTTGGTAGGCGATAATTATCATTTTCCTCATACAATTACATCCAACGATATCGGTTTAATGCCCAATCCATTTTTATGTTATATTTGATAGCAACTCAAGACTGACATCAACTTTCCTTGGCAAAGTCGAAAAAGATTACTGTTTTCCTTTACTCAGCCAAGTCTTGGAATCTTTTATGAAACAAGCACGCACAACAATGTCTTGCGATATGTCTATGAAACTGAAATCATTAACTAAGGAAGTCGGAAAAAACGCTACTTGTCTTGGCCAAGTTATTCCTCGAAGGTTGCGCTCGAAGGTAAGCACTATGAAACGAATTTTAACTTAAGTCGAGCCAATTTACGCAAGCATTTGCTCAAAAAATGTCTATGAAAACGGGCCTTAGTAATTTTTGTTTTAAAATACTGCTCTCATCACTGGCCTTAAACAGAAATGTATCAACCAAATATAAACCAAATGAATAATTTTTGTTGGTATCTGAAGTTATGATGGTAAATATATTTTAAACGTTCTGCAATTTTCAGTTTTTAGCTCCTTGTTTGAAATGGTTTGAAATTCATTCCAAAAATCAGTAGTGATAATGTCATGGGTCTGTCCTCTTCTGTGAATGATGTGACGTTGCTCACTCGTGTTTTTGAGGCCAGCATAGACACGTTTGGTTGTCTTATGTGATCTATTTTGGTTAATAATTTAGCTGGAAAAGCTATAACTTTAATGATGAAGATTTTGATATGTATGAAGATTGATTTAAGTACCTTGGTCTAAATATCCAAACTTTACCCTATATAAAGTCGTTTACGTGTGTACCTATCTAAAGGCTATTTTCTTATTAACGAATATATGTATGAATTACTACTTCAACAATTTTTGTGTAATATTAATACATTATTAATAAAATTGCAAATACCAAACCAAACATTGTTGAAAATATAATAAATAATTTTAATAATTATTTTGTGTAATCATAATTTATACTTACAAAGAAATCATTTATAGAACTAAATTATATGGCGAACTTATCGAGTTACTCATTTAGTGAATCTATAAAAGGACAGATACTGGCTAGTGTAAAGTTCTCATCAGGCTTCGTCCTCATTTATTTGGAATCTCCTTGATCCTCAAGAAGTCTCAGAAATAAACCTTGAATTACTTTGAATATTTCATGGTGTTTCTTTCCTCCACGAGATTATGAAAAGTTCTTTTAAAATTATAATGAGAGACATTTCCTTCGCTCATGAAAAAATATTCTTCTGAGCAGAAAGAGGATTGTCGATAACCAGAACTGGACATACAATAGAAGTAGATGCGGATCATTTTTCAGAAGGCGGGATCATCGTGCTCGATTGAAAATTCACAATGATGTTCCAAGGTGAAAATTAAGTACCTTAAAGTGCAACTGGTTTTCATTAAAGTACATTTAGAAGTAGCAAAAGAAGAAATTTAGCAATATTAAAAAGAACTATGAGAAACAGATCAGTTCAAAATTAGGATCTTCAGGGAAATTAGGAACTTTGTGAACACTCAGCACACTGCAAGATGTGCACATATGCATGCTTTAATACTAAAAACAAAGGAACTATAACTATGCTACAGATCGTGCAGCTGAGTTTAGTATTATATTTTAAATTACAATTTTTCTTCCAACTGATTTTTCTGTTAAGAGCTTCATTTTTGCCTAACTTTCTTTAATTTTAATCTTTCGAAGAGATATCTAAATGAACCTTGCTTGGGGTTTCAAAGGCTCTTAATATTCTAGGAAGCTCCTCTTGTAATTAGACCAAAAGCCACATAAAGAGTGAAACGAAAAGAAGTTTCAAGAATAAAGAGAGGGTTCTTAATTACGTCGTAGTTGGTAGGAAAAACCGAAAGAAGGATATAATGAGGAAACTTGGGAGCTAATAACAAATCAAATTAAGGAACTGAGAAGCCTGTTGTTTAGATTTCTAATTCTATTTGTTGCGTTCTCATGGCTGTACTGTGCTAAACAAACCATGCCACCATGACAACAAAACGTCACCTTTATCCTACGAGAGTTTTCGGCAAAATTTGAAAAAGGACTAAAATATACGTATGTGGTGAGCTGAAATTTTATTTATGGTCGGGATTGGATAAAGAGATACAACAAATCAAAAGTTCTTATTTTCTCGTTTGTAACCATTGTGCACCACGGTTTAACTTAACATAAATTATTATCAAATAGGAATTAAAGCCCTGGAAAGTTTAGTGTACATAATAAAATATGATGTCTTTTCTAGATTTAAAGAAATTGTCATACGAGAAATATCTTTTCTCACTAACAAGAACCAATGAAAGCAATTTTATTAGTTGTGTATATTTCACACTTTCCGAAATTAATTACTTTCGGGGTATGATAATAACCATTACCACCAGCTGTTGGTTCCTGGGGGCCTCACCATGGAAGATGTTCATTTTCTAGGAACAAAGAGGAAAAATATATCCTTACATATTTGGTTATTGTTGTTACAGGAGATTGTAATTTTTCAAAATTTTACAATTTTAGCATTCGTCAGCCATTCCACATGCACGCATTGTGAGAAACAAATGAGTAAATTATTGATTTATTGCTCGATTTCCGTAACTTAAGTCTACTTAATTATTCATGAAGAATCACACAACCAAACTGACTGCATGAAACACCGAAAATGGTAGTTTTACTTCTTTAGTTTTTGTTCCGTAGGAAGAAAGCCACAAAAAGTTTACCTTGAAATACAAAAGTCTATAAAATCAAAACCACAGTTTGTGAGGTCCTTCAAATGAGCACAGACTTCTTTCAAGAATTGACCCAAACGTAGGAGAAAAATAAACAGAGTTATATTTCTTCTTTAACAAGAATAATTATTTTTGTCCTGTATATGAGCAACGCATGTTTCCATTTGGTTCAAAATCTCCTAACCTTGCGAATAATATCAAGTTAAAACGGTTATCCTTCCGGTAATACTTTACGGTTGCGAAAGTTGGAGTACGACCCTAGCAGATGAACATAGATTACGAGTGTTTGAAAATACGGTTTTAGTAAGATATACTGGCTGAAACGGAACGAGATGACTGGAGAATGAAGGAGACTGCATAATGAAGAACTCCACGGACTGTATGATTCACCCGATGTTGTAAGAATAATGAAATCGTGACGACTAAGGTAGGCAGGCATGTGGTTAGAATGGGAGAAAAACGAAGGCTATATTCCATCCTGGTTGGAAAACCGGATGGAAAGAGACCGTTGGAAAGACAGAGAGAACGTTCAGAGGACAGTATTAGGAGGGATCTTCGAGAGGTAGGTGTTTATGATGAAAACTGGCCTGATCTTGCTCAGGATAGAATCCTATGGATAACGTATGCTACTGTGGCGATGAACTTGCGAGTTCCGTAAGCCATAGAGTAAGTAAGTAATATGAGCAGTTGAGCACCCTCTCAGGTCCATGCGGATGTTATTAAGCTCACGTAGTTTGCTGCACTGTGATAAAAAATCATACAAAATCCTGAAAACAAGCCAAGCAACTACATTGAAATTTTCTGGTGACATGGATGTTTTAAGTAATTTAAATGATAGAAAGTAGACATTGGGTTTTCAGAAATATTTTAAATAACACTGAAACAAGGAAGCCTCAAGCAGGGTTCGAACCATTACGTGGGTTAGAAGTCCAGGGTCTTACCGACTGGAGAAAGCTGCAAGTCAAAATGAACACCAAACAGAGCAGTATAGAGCATCGAGTCGACGGACTCATGTCGGGGTGTTGGCCCCCAAAGTCCCGACACTACCTGCCAACTTCAAAATATGTGCGGTGAAAAATCTACAGAAACCTTGCAAAACTACACTTACATACTCCCAATTTTGACTCTACAGCCCCCAAACTAAAAATCCTGTCGGAAACGCTGCTAGGTGTTGTATTGTGGAAAGCAAATCAGACTACTCGAAATGATTTCAATAATGTCAATATTGCGCTCGGAGCCCTCCAATTGTAAAATAAATAATGTACTTACGCTAAAATATCGTTTATCCGGACTTGATATGAATGTGAAGGGACCTGTTCCGGATAAAATATAAATACTATTTTTCATGTTATAAGCGTCTACAGATACAGAAATACATAAACGAAATGATTTATTTGAAAAAAAAAATAATATTATAATAAATTTAGGACAAATGCAATAAAACACTGCACAATTTAGATCAAGAATTAGACGCACTCACTTTCAAACATTGTATAAGTATTTTAAATTACTGGCGATAAATTACTTTATTAATATTCGAAAATTGGTCCGGATAAACTGTCCGAATAAACGAGGGTTTAGTGTATTTCTTTGTTTGAAGAAAGGACTTCTATGTTCACGAAGAATCTCAGATGTGGCAACTTTTCGGTTTAAATATGTACGTATGTATAAAATACTACAAGGGAAATGTTATATACAAGACAAGCTAAAGTACCCGACTGTTAGTGCGGGTTTGTACTACTACAGCACCAACTACTGCTGCTACTACTACTACTGCTGCTACTACTACTACTACTGTTACTGCTGCTGTTACTACTACTACTATTACTGCTGCTGTTACTACTACTACTATTACTGCTGCTGTTACAACTACTGCTACTAATATTAACACTACTGCAAATATTACTACCATGCTTTAGAACATCAAATCCAAATATTTGTATTTACAACAATCCAAATGTATATTTAAAAAGTCAAAGGTATTTATTTATTTCTAATTGTTGTTTTAACTTGAAAATAAAAACAATGTATGTATTGCATTTTTATAAATAATAAAATTACTGTTGTTGTTAATTAGTTCACGACACAGTCACTTTCGGTTAATAAAAATATGATAATATCCCAGACGGGTCGTCTATTATCTAATGATGTGCGAAAAATCATTGCAATCGGTCAATTTGTTTTGTATTTATGATGACACAAACATATTATCATTAATTTTTAATAGAGATACATTTTTGTTAAAGTGTATATTCTTGTCATATAACTCAGAACACTTCCTATATTTAGTATTTTCCACGTCATCGTCAGTGTTATGCGAAAGCGGCAGGTTCTTCGGGTAATTCTTTCTCTTCACCACGATCTTGCGTTTTCCTTTTATAAAGGTTTTGGATTCGTTCTCTTCCTTTTCCTCCCTGTTCTTCAACTATAACCATACCTTCAATTGCATCACCTCAGTATATACAGAGTGTCCCAATAATAAATGTAAAAACTTCGGGAGATGATTTGTCACACCAAAATAAGAATAAAACTTTCCATAAACAAGGGGCTGATTTCGACTCGTTTTGTAGATACAACGTTTCCAACTATGAGCCTAAAGTCCATGCCTTATAATGGGAAGAAAATTATTAATTCTCAATAAATCAGAAATGATACATGGAATAAATGGTGAAATTTGTTTATAACGGCATTGTGTATATCAGAAGTGAAAATGCTATATCACTGGATTGCCAGTGTTACCAACTTAGTATAACATTTTTTTTTCAAATGGCACTACGTCGTTTTATTGGGTATCTGGCATCCTCTAGTGATAGTAAACAAAATACTGCCGTGTTGCAAACTACTTATAAGAGAGAAAGATTTTCGCGATTTTATACAAATTCCTTATCTCCCTCAGATATTTCATCCATAGTTTGCAACACTGCGGTGTGAGCTTTAGGTATGTTTCTATCATCACTAGAGAATGCCAAATAGCCAACAAAATGACGTAGTGGTATTTGAAAAAAAACGTTATGCCAGGTTGGTAATACTGACAATCCGGTGACAGCGTTTTCACTTCTGATAAATGCACCAAATTGTTAGAAACAAATTTCAGCAACCGAAATGTTCATTCAGTGTATCGTTTCTGATTTAGTTGGAAACGCTGTATCCCCAGAACGAGGCGAAATTGGCCCCTTGTTTATAGGAACTTTTTTTCTTATTTTGGTGTGAAAAATCATCTCCCGAATTCTTCCGTATATGATTAGGATACCCTGTATAATCTCTGTGCAGCTAAAGTCCTAACGTGTTTATTTTCCTTTTCTTCATTGTCTCCAGAACTTTCTGTCTCTCTCTCCTGTTCTCGTCAGCAATTCTTTTCGGATCTTCTGAATCATGATGATATGTCCATTCTTCTCCCTATCCATATCTCAATAGCTTCTAATTATGTTCACTCTTTCGTAGTGTCATGTAGCATGGGTGTGTTTCTTTATTTAATTGTTGTTCTTTATTCATATAAATAAAAAATGTATATTTTATGTACTTGTCGCATAAAGCAAGGAAAATCATATGTTCTCAAGTGGAGAATATTCATGTTTTGGTTTTAAAAATAAAGAGAACGTGAACTCAAACGGTTAAGACTAGACAGTTGTAGCGACCTTAAAGCTCCGTTCCATTGTATTTTATTTCAGACATTTTGTTTCGTTATATTGAGCTTCAAATGGGAAGGATTTTTACTGCGCTGATCTTCGGATCTTCGGACATATCTTTGACCACCGTTTATTATTTTTCGAGCAATGCTTTCGATGTGACGTATAAACTGAAACAATTCTCAAGTCAGCTGTCGAGTCATAACAGATGGAGAGGGAATATATGTTGGCAACACTGACAACTGGGATCCTTGGAGACGGGCAAATGTACACTATTTTTCTTATTATGTTGAATTACGTTTCTGCCAAGTTTGAAGCGGGTACATGCAACGACATAGGAAGCAATTTGAGAAATTATTGTTTAAAAAAGGTTGGCAGCACTGACTGGAGTGCTTGGCGGAAAGAATACCCACAGTATTTTTATTATGTCAAATAATGTTTATGCTAAGTTTGGTGTTGCTACACCTAACATTATGGAAATAATTAGAAGCAGGAATGACAGATGGCATTGTGGAGAAAGTCCCGACCATGGGGCGTCCCCAAGTTTTGGGATTGGGGCCAACTTTCTGGGACATAGCCTTTCATTCAATTTGGAGAGAGAAAGGAACAAGGTACGATATTGGTTTGTTAAGAGCAATAGGAGAGATATACATAGAAAAATGTAAGGAAATATATTTGTTGATTTGGAGAAGACATTCGATAGAGTTAATCAGAAAAATCTTAATGCAAGTATTGAAGAATGCAGTTGGTGGATTCAAAAGATTTATAAGGAAATTGTATCCAAATCAGAGAATAACGATAAAAATAGAGGACGACTTATCGAAACAAATAGCAATAAGTCGAGGATGTTGCTTCTCGTCCACTTATTTAATATATATCAGGAAAATGTTGTAAACAGATTATTTGAAAGCGAAGAAGATGTTGCATTTGGTGGGAGAATAATCAAATGTATTAGATTTACGGATGATATGGGTATACTTCCAGAGAATAAGACATCACGTAACAATCTGCAGGGAAACTGTGAACAGGACGGAATTAAAATAAGCGTATTACATCCCTATCAGCAAGATTCGTCGGTCTAGCGTTGGGCCACCAAGTAAGAGTTGGGCCAGTGTTAACCGTGGCCGGCCCAACGAGGCTTGCTGATAGGGATGATAGGGATGGTAACTGAAATAAATCTAACTATAGCAAACATCAACAACAGATGAGGTAGAACAGATATTTGAGAAGCATTATATGAAATATTAAAAAAGAAACAAAGTTAAAAATGGAAATTAGCAAACAGGTGTTCAGTAAAAAGCAGAATCTCTTCAGTGGTTCGTTGAACAAAGCGTTGAGGAAGATATTGATGAAATGTTTTGTGTGGAGCAGAAACAGGGACTCTACTGAAATCTAAAATGGATGCTGTAGCAGGTTTGTGAGGACACGAAAAAATCCGGTCATAGAATTAGCACATTCTACACTCCAAGGAGCACCCAATTTAGATGATACAGAATAACAAACACGGATTTTCTATGGGCATAGAAAGAGCACGGATGCATTCGCTAAGTTTTGTTTAAAGTACATTACTACCTCCACAACGTAAACAAAAAATGATAAAACTAATTTAAAAAATTGATAAAAGTTGTAAAATTGAATAAAAATATCTTTAAAAAATGTAACTGAACTAAATAATTCAACTGAGCCAAAACACGAGTAAGCTATCTACTTGGTGGTAAAGAATTTAGAAAATGAAAACATTGAAAGCAGTAAAGAATTATTTATGTACTAAAAGATAATAACAGTAATATTGATAGAATTATAACAGGACAATATGTTTGCAAATAACTAATTTTTAATATTGCTTGCTGGATATCTGCAAAACAAATATATAAAAGACACCAACTTTCCTCTGTGTTTCTCATACAGGAGTTGGAACAAGTCTTGCGCGCGTCATCTATTAACAACCAGAATCTTCGATGACTCAAGACTTCTTGCGGGTGCAATCTAATGTCCTTGAAGTGTTATGCTTTAACGAGTTCTAGATTCTTCGATGTGCCACATATTTAAGTTAAAGGTTCAAAGTTAATTTTGGCACTTTGCGTTGTTATGGATAAACTTCAGTTTATTATTTCAAGTCTGATGACCGTTTTCTCGGAGGTTAGCGCTACTGAGGCACCTTTCTGTACCGTAGGTTGGGTCGTTCTCAAAGTTCTCTCCTCTGGTGGGGCGGAAAATCCTTTTTCTCTCTCCCCCCTTTTTCCATTGCTTTATTTTACATTTTTTCTTTGCTATGCTTCATGTTTATTTACGGTCTTTCCTAAATTATCTGCCCCCCCAAGCAAAAACTGAAATGACGCCACTGACTGATTCACACGTCTGAGATTTTGAAGACAGTACTCTATATCCTCATCTACTGTCACACTGCAGGGAGCTTTGCCTCTGGTCTATCCAATATTAGTCTTACACGTTTTACAGAACGGTCACTTTAACTATATTGCCTCTTAATTACTCGAAAATTACGTATCGTAGAATAGTTTTCCAAAATGAGTTTATGCCTCAGAATGTAGCAGAGAATAACACGACAAGTTCACATGGGAGCGAATATTTTATTCATCCTGAATAGCATGCTTGTATACTCCATCATACTTTGCGCTGAAATATATATAATCAGGTGATAAATGCTAAATAAGTGAGGCGAGGCCTAGTTGGAGGAATACACAAGATTCATTTATGCTTTTGTAATGTGATAAATCAAGAAAACAAAAAATGAAAAATGCACCGAAAAGTATAAAACATGCTCATTCAAAACGAAAACATGAGAACTAAGATTATAATAAAAAATCTTTATCGAATATAAAGTAAACGAATGTGTTGGGATTCGATCCTCAGTCGTGATATCCATTTAGACAGGAATTGGTCGTTAAAGGATCGAACTTACAGCTCCGCGTCTCTTGCTGTGGGTCTCAACAAGAAATTACGTCATGGATGATCAGATTGTGTTGTTAACAAAGCAGCGAGTCCACTGTGAATGCTCAAGTCTAGATTAGGCTACAGACGCGTTGCGCCTCTTTTTCCTTTTTCCCACTCGCGTTAAAATGGATAAAAATACGCCAATATTAAGAGAACTCTTATCGTTTAATTTAAGCCTTTTCTGTGATTCGAGGCGGTATGAGTCATGTTGCCAATTTTAAATTTGGTATTCCAAAAGCTACTAAGCTGAAAATGAAGATACATTATGGATGAAGGTAATTTGTAAAGTTTTGTGATGTTCGTTGGTCAATTTCTTACTTAAAACCAACAAAATAATATTAAATATTTAATAACACAAAAGTATTTTATACAGCTGTGAAGAAGTAAATATCATGTGCAATGTCTTCATCAAGCATTTGAGTATGATACTGAACCAGACATTAATATTTCAAGAAAACAAAACGTTTTTGCTTAAAGGTATTCTATTCAAAATTTAATTTGCTTAATCTTTTTTGAAATAAAGAAGTCCAACCTTTAAAATACACCTGAAGTGAAATAAAAGAATTATTTAAAGCAATTGTAATAGAGGGGATCCGTTCAGGCTTACGCAGCAAGTACTGTGAATCTTTATAAAACCGTTCTGTCCGTCTGTCGACAATTTTCAACTCAGAAGCTACTAAGACAACATAAAGCATGATGTCGTGTTGCGTTCTCATTATTTATTGTCTCCTGTCAAGCAATTGTTAGGAATTAGTTGAGCAAAAACAACAATTTAAAAATGAATTGAATTTGAAATTTGTTTGAGACCTTTAGGTATCTAAGGCTCAGTACGAGATAGTGGAGAGGAAAGGATTCGGAAAGGTATCGGCCAGAGCCTATGTTGAAAGTGCCACCCCGACATTTGTCTGGTGTGACTGGAAAAACCTGAGTAAAACATGACTTCTACTATAGAGGCCTAAACGCCAACAATAAAATTCAATTCAATATATTCATGGAGAGAATACATTTACCTGCATATTTATCTCGCTTCATTGAAAGTAGCAGACAATAAGTTCGCTTTTATAATGATTTTTTCCCTCTCTCGTAACGTAATACAATTCGTTCTATGAACAATCAGTTAATACTAAGGGTAATATAACTTAAGATAGTTAATCACTTCGTTTTGCATTCGAAAAAAATGTGGGGGGAGCGGCGACTCGAACTGACAACCCTTTAGTTCACGGTCGCCAGCCTTAACCACGTTTTTATAAATAATGATTTATAGCATCCATCCATAAGTAGTCCATCCAAGGAGGTGACGACTCAAACCATACCAGATATTACATCAGTACTTGTAGAGTATATGTTCACGGTCGTTGATGAGATAGAGGCGTCAGATGGCATGACAGAATAATTAACAATGACAACAGAGATAGACGGTACTACTTTAGATTCAAACATTCATACTGGAATTACCATAAATTTATTATCATTGTCAATGTTAGCTACACTCAATTTATTGAACTTCTTCCGACCACAGGTGATGAAATTACTACTAGTAATTGATACGATGTTAGATTATTGGCACCGTAGAAGTAGCATTAACAATTAATGAGACAGCAGACATGATTCAGTTTCATATATTGCCTGTAAATAAGACGTTAGTATTTTTTTGAAGGAACGCTTTAGAGAAAGTTATTCCCAATTGGAGATTATTTTTCACAAGCCAAATGCGACATGCACAAACTGAGGCATGGATACTAGTTCAATTCCAGAGATGAATACAACAATATCACGGATAGAGGAGACAACTTTTCAAGATAATGACAAGATAAACAAACAGTTACAGTGCATTGAAGGCAAACAAAATCAAATGATGCTATTAATATCCATCTTTCCTAAGATTTGGATAAAATATCTGAGGTAGAGAATTTGATGTCCTTCTACACATACAATGATCAGGACAAGAAGACTAAAACCATGACTGAAGAGAAGATGTTACAGGATTCCTTCGCAGGAGAGGATATGCTCAACTTGGACGTTATAGGCAAATAAATGACAGAAATCTACAGTGATATTATATCAAAATGAGCAACACAAACAAGTAAAAAATACAGAAGACAAAACAAATCTAAAACAAGAAAGAGATAACTACCAACTACAAAATAACTTCAAGATGTTAGAAAAGTGAATAACTGGGTAGATACGTATGAATTAGCACATATTATATTGTCAACAAGTTTTGAAACAATTAGGCCCACATTACTACAATACATTAAAGAGAACACGATTAAGGAGGCTCAACAACTTTTATTACAAACTTGATACCCTCGGAACAAGTGGTGGTTTCTCTGATGCCAATTACATGGTTATGATGATCTTTATTTCCTGTGGTTATAAACAATTTAGCTATTTGCTTTGGAACTCAGATGTTATTAGCAATTCTACTTTGAGTTTTATTTTTATGAAAGGAGAGAGGAAAAGAGAGAAGAATATATAGAACTAAGTGCATTTGTATGACAGTTGAGGTGATAGCAAACTCTAGTGTATCTTAGGATACTTGGGCGATAGTTTTAGATTTCTTAAAGAGAAGGAGAAAATCAAATCAAAATGATTCGGAGACAAAAAGAGAGAAGAATCCATATGTGTTACTAGATGTTAGTTGATGGTGTCAAATCGGAAGCATATGTGTCAGAAGTGGATCTTGTTCTAATTATGGACTTGAAGTTTCGTTTTTATGTTAAATTAGTGAGGGAGTTTTCTTTCTTGAGTACGTACACCTTTCTTTTCTAGTTTGTTAGAGGAGGGGTGGATGACGTAATCTGACTTGTTTGTTATCGTTTTTGGGTTATCTTTTTTTTCTTTAGAAAAGAAAGAGATATATTAGTTGCTTTGATGTTTTAAGAAAAATATGTCTTATTTACATTCTTGCATCGAGAACTATATATTGTTAATATGTGTAGCATCGTCTATGGAAAATATGATGTACTGAAGGTAAAAAGCCATTGTATACTTGATATTGCGGTCATGAGAAGAATCTTTTCTGGCTAGGAGTATTCTGAGTGATAGAGAATAATTGTCAGCTTTTAAAATTTAAATGATGAGATGGTCTTCTTGACAGGAAAGATGCTTCCAATAGATGTTGAACCTATCTTCCTAAGGGAATTATGTACGTTAGAAATGTGAGCAATTTACATAATAAAGCTATATTATTTTTAGGTAAAATTGCGTTAGAATTGGCTTGGTTGATCTGATTTATTATTCTGATTGAGATATAAGGATAGGTTTTAGATGCTCCCCCAAGAGAGCTTTGTTCGTACTTGGATATATAGATGCTATCTGACACATTTTTACTTAACTGAATACATATTGCAATTTACTTTAGGAATAGATCCCTCAATTTACGTTACCACGTTTTTTTTTCTCTTTTTGAGTTTGTAAATTAATTATCTTGAACACTAATGCTCATTCGTAAATAAAAATTCAGTTGTAAATACGAGTATATATTTTAGTTCTTTATCTGATAATTCCATTTTCGCAGAAAACGCTCGTAAAGAAAGAGTGTCTCTCCCTTGTGAGACAAGCAAACCAAGATGTTGAGTGCTAAAACGTGAGATAAAGTAGAACGTATAATTTGTACTTACCATTACTGTTCGTATGTAATTAAATCCTATGTTTTCTTCCTCTGGTATGTAAGAAATGGGAATATTTATGTTGCCTGCAAAAATGAAGGTTAAAAATAAAATGCCATTAGACCACTGTAAGATAAATGCAAATTTCTAAAATACACTGCGGTTATTTATTGTTTTAATGAACGAAATTACGTATATTTTTACAGTTGTACCTAGAACAACCACGTGCTTCATTACACTAAACCTTAATTGCATTACGTGTTATGGGTTTTATGCGCTTATGCTTTTGAAGTAAGAAAATGGAAGAACTTCATGAATGCTAACTGTAGTCATGGAGGTAAGCCACTGCTTGACATAAAAAGAAATCAGGGATATAATGTAGCTTTTTCTAACACCTCTTGAAAATGTTTCATAACAGGCATAGAAGCAAATACTGAGAGAATTGGAATCCCAAACGTCCCTAACTACAATATTGTCAGTTTCTCTGGTATTTTGCTACAGGAGCGCTGGTAATGCATTCTTTAACCACTGCAAAAATGTATGGAGCAAAGGAAGTCACTAAAGTAAGTGACTGCAATATTTTCAATTGTATTTGTATCTTGTACGTACAAATTTTGATGGTATGAAAAAGTGATTTAGGATTAAAAGATACATACATCCACTACTTACCGAATAATAAAAATCATTGATGTAACGTCGTTCCAATAGTTGAAGAATCCCAGTTTCTAATGTAGCAATGTACTTCATGCATGTATTTCTTATGGTATTACGCATGACAATGTCAAGGTATGAAGTTGAACATGGTATGTTGTTCTTGCGTTACATATGATAAGCGACGCCTTGAAAAGTGAGTCTACTTATATAATCAAGTGAACTTTCGTCATCCTCAGTGAGATCTCTTACTTTCCAAGCTAACAAGCATGATATTCAAACCGAAGAATTTTCGATTTCTAGTCCGCCCCAAAAGCTAGAGTCTGCCTCCGTATGGCAGTGAATCACGTTTCGGATTAGCAATCAAAAGGTCTTGAGTTCGATTACTGTCCACATTAGCTCAGAGTAAAAGTTACTACAATGACCAAAGTTCACTTGATGGTGTAATTAGACGCAACTTCTTATATATTGCATAAGCCTAGCATATTTCGTAGCAGAGCTGTGGACAATGCCCAACATAATGATTTATCATTAGATATACAGGGTATTTCAGGACATCTGGTGCAAACTTCGGGAGATGAATCCTCATATCGAAACAAGAACAAAAGCGGCGGTAGAGGTCCTCAAAGACGTCCAAAACTGTATTTCAAGGCGATTTACTTCAAATACTAATAGTTGTAGAGCTAGCGGCTCGTCGTTTCCTTAAAGAAATCGGACTTTCTCGTTCAGTAAATGTGCATGTTAGAAGTGACAGTAAAGTGCGCGAGGGATTCCCCGATTGAAGTGGGGGATTACCGAAGAATTGCACAGCGACTGTGGGTTGAACAGAGCAAGTAGAGGATGACTTCCTATCAGAGAACAGCACCATGTTGATTCCAAGGTGATACATGAAACAGATACAAGATGAGGAAGAAATAAAGATTGTTTTGCGTGGTTGTAGAATTTCATTCGGGAGTCCCTCGCACATTTTACCATCACTTCTGACATGTACATTTTCTGAACGAGCAGGTCCGATTTCTTTGACGGAATGATGGGTCGCAAGCTCTACAGCTATTAGTATTCGAAATCACCTTTAAATACATTCTGCTATTATGCAACCATGCATAACATTCTTTATTCCTTCACCATCTTGCACCTGCGTGAGGTATCGGCGTGCAATCAACGTAGTATTGTTCTCTGGTATTAAGGCATTCTCTACATGCTCTGATCGACCCATTCTGCTGTCCAATTCTTGGGGAATCCCTCATTTCACTCGGAAATTCCTCACGCATTTTACCATCACCTTTGACATGTGCATTTTCCGAACGAGCAGGCCCTATTCGTTTGACAAAACTGTGGACCGCAAACTCTGCAGCTATTAGTGTTCGAAATAAATCTCCTTGAAATACAGTTTTTGGACATTTTGGGGCCCTCTAGCGCCGAAACTACGCATGATTTGGGGCCTGTTTATATGAACTATTTTCTTGTTTTGATATTAGGATTCACCTCCCGAAGTTTGTACCAGACGTCCTGAAACATTCTGTATAATTGTAGATAATAATCTTTACAAATCTTTTACAAATACATATTATTTTGAATTTTGGGTGGTCTTTAGGCATCTATGGCTGAGGTCGGAAAAAAGTTCAAAAATCTTACAGTAAACCTGCTACTTTACAACCCAATAATACATAGTAAGCGTAGTAGACTGCTGGTAATATATAAGCATGAAATACACGAAATATCATGGGGGAAAAGCTTTTTTTATTTAGAAAATACATGTTTCGCATAAACAAAAAATAACACGAAATGCTATTTTGTTTTCATACTCATATCAGTTGTAATTCCGTCTTCTTAATGGACTGTCCAAACTAATGCCTGCTACTGTTATCTTCAGTATTCGATGCTATCAAGAATCGAAAAGTGATACAATCACACAAAAAATGTAATTACATATAAACACTTGAATATATTCTCCGTTCTACCAATCTTCCAATAGTGTCTGTTCATATGAGTTCAAAGCAAAACTACACATTTGTTCTTTTTCCCATTTTTTTCTGTTAGAAAATAACCAACCAGCAACACAAGTCATATCGACCTAGCGGGCCACCGATTTTCTTTATTTGTCATTTTCCATGACCCTTTAGACCCTCACGACCCTAAACTCTGGAAGACTCACACGCCTAATAAAAACAAGAATTAAGCTGAATTTAATCTACAGCGTTTAGTCAATCTTGGCCCAGACTGAATGAAAAGAAGAAAACAGCAAACAGCGAGAGGAAGTTAAAAATACATGCACATTCTTGCACGTTTTTTTTACTCTTTTAGCCGTTTTTAGGACCAATAGCATACGCGCATAAAGAAATTACTGAAACTTAAATATATATTACAATAGTGATATTAACAAGTAAGGAATATAATAGGTTAAAACCTACGACTTCGGGCCCTAATGCAATGAGAATACAATACGTTCCTTGCTTGTAACATGTATTACGGTGAGTTTTAAACAGATACATCTTTAGAGATAATCTTGCATCTTAATTCATTTGAAATGTTCTTAACACTTTTATGATTTAGGTAAACATCATTATATTTTTCATTTCAAGGAAAATTAGTAAATTGAAATTCGTAAATTTCCGGCTTGAAATTTAGTAAATTTTGTACTTTTGGGGTATTTTCACCAACTAGAAAGTTTCAACCGTCTTGATCTGTAGGCCTAAATTGTTAAGCTTCCTTCGACAATGAACGTACCTTAGTCGGTGCTGGAACCTAGAACTGTCTTTACAACTACAAATCTGAGTACATAAACTTTAACAAGAATACATAAACCCTAACATGTATCAATTTGTATCAATTAGTTGTTTAACACTTAACATAAAACAAATACACGAAATGTTATATCAACACTTAACAACAATTTTCCTTTCCTATCCTTTGATTTTAATGATGAGTGATCAACAATTAAAGCTGTCAGCTTTAGTTAAGCTTGCATCAGGATGATTCATTTAATTGTTGTTGATAATTATTGTTATAGTTGAGGCTGGAGTTGAGGTTGATTTTTAAAGTTGGTACAAGTTTAATTTCCACTTTCTATTACTAATTTCTTTGTAACTTCCGAATATTTATAAGTTAGTTTTGCAGTACTTTGTGTTGGCGATCTTTACAAACTGATTATTTTTATAAATGCAATAAGTACATGTTTTATTTTGAAGAGAACTTAGAACTATATAGATAGAACTATATGGATTTTTTCTTTAAGTAATAGAGACAATATAAATACAGTAATGAATACAAGAAATAATAAAGATGACAGTTATCTATTTTTTTCCCTGTTGATTTGTAGGAATGAATGTATGAATTATCATGCGTTTTTTATTTATTTTTGAAGGAGCGAAAAATGAGGAAAGGGGATTTCAGACGAGTAATATTTTATGTAATGGTATTATGGAATTTGTTGGATTTTTTTTTAAAAAAATAAGAGAATATGGCCTATTCTTTTGTTGGGGTTATCAATCAGTAAATTGATTGACATAGATTGGTTAATTTTCATTTTAATAGGGGTGGAGTAAAGAGCTTATCTATGATTATCATATTGCATGCATTCGAATAAAATATGATTAATGTCTTCAAAGGCTGTTTTCGCAACTGCAATAAAGAGTATCAGGTAATTTGATCTTGTGTAGATATTGTTTAGTAGTAATGTGTTGCGATCTTAATCTGATAAATAAAACTGTAACTTGTCTAATAGAAGGGAAATTAGAAAACCAAAGTAATTTTAATTGTGTTTCTATGAAATGTCTGGATAGTTGATTATTGAAGGATGGGGTCTGGACTATCCACTATAAATAACAGATTTTAATTTGAAAAGCATATGTTCAATCTTTTCAGAATATTATGATTCACTTCAATAATGAAATACAGCACAAAATGTCATTGTTTACTAGATCTTACTATTTTATATTAGTAACATTTACTAAAACAATACGGCCTTGTACCCATCATGAATAAAGAAAACACAGCTCTTTGGGAAGGTTGATTATACTTTAGAAAGACGCATCACATACCATTTTGACACAAATGCATGCAAGTATAGTAGGGACATAAACATTATATTGTCACAGTACAGCCTTGTAGTTGACAAACCGTCAAGGATATAAAGCATCGTAGTACATAAATGTAGAATAGTGGGAAAGGGATATATTCTTGGAGTAGATGATCAATGTGGCCACCATCTTGAAGTCATCCATATTGGATGAATGTTTTTCTTTTCAAATGGCAAGTGAGCCGTGTGACGTATCAAACAAAATAACGACGTTCCCAGAAAATTATAACCAGTATTAGATTTGACCTACTTGTTGCGGTGTCGGAATTATCTTTACTGAACATTAGCAGTACATTTATTCAGCAGCATATTAACTCCAACATCGTATTACTTAGATCAAATATAACAGATGGAATGGTTTCCTGGGAACATTGTCGTACTGTTTGATCTGTTACACGCCCAACTTGTCATTGAAAAAGTGACCTCCATCCAATATGGCTCATTTCAAGATGGCGGCCACGTTAATCCTATATATGCAAATGTAGCTCTTCCTCACCATTTCACATTTGTCAACTAGGCGATTCAGTCTCTTATAGATTTATGAGAAATAATGCTGCACTAGGGGCTCCATTCATATATTAAGTGGAGAATGTCCTGTGAAGATAGCTCCGACACCGTTAGAGGTATGTAAAATCGGATACCTGGAATTATTTCTTTGGAGTATCATCGTATTGATCGATATCTCACTAGATCCACTTGATATCGAAAAATAAATTCCATCCAATATGGCGGATTTTTAAAATGGCGGCCACTTTGAAACTGTACTCCAAAATGTAGCCCCAACATTTTCATTTATAAATTCCTCATTTATATACTCCAATGCTTCGGTTTCTTATCGGTGTGTATGAAACAACAGTGTTCTGGAAGGCCGTCTCCGTATCAAGCGGCAAATGTTTAGTGAAATTAACTTTGCTACCGTAAGAGGTTGGTCGAATCTGACACCAGAAATGACTTTCGAGGAACATTCTTGTATTGTTTGATATATAACACGACCCACTTGCCATTGAAAAAAAAAACTCCATCCAATATGCCGGATTCCGAGATGGCAGCCACGTTGTTAATCTACACCAATCTGTTAATCTGTCCCTTTCTCACCATTGTGTAATATGATGCTTCATTTTCCTGAATTTTTGTGAACTACAAGGTGACTTTTGGCTTACTCTGAAGTTTGTAAGGAACATTTTGTAGTTTCGTTACACTTTTATCCCACCAAAATATTCTGGTAATTTTTTTTTGTTTTTAGTAACTTTGTTTAATGTTTCTGGAAAGTGTCAACTTGGAGTAAGAGGTGAGAAACTTGCTATGACTGAGCCGCCTCACGGCAAAAATCATAACTATCGGATGTTCGTGACGATGTAAGAGAGCCCCGTGTCCGTATAATTACCTGTGAGGAAATAGGAGCAAGGTGTGTTAAAAGTAGCTCCATCTTATATTGATTTAAGTATAGCGATTATCGTATTGCATATATGAAGACTACAGTATTGATTGGATTCCTAATTACCATCCTTGTGGGATTTCCATATTTTCAATTTGCGTCTACGAGTTTGTTTGGAAATATTTCGGAGAATTGTCAGTTTTGCGAACGTATTGGTAAGTTTTATTTTCCAGGTGATGTTTCAATTTCGTCGGATGAAGTAAATTCCTCAAGCTTGGAGAACAGTATTATTTCTGAAGCAGTTTGTAGCGGAAGTCGTCTATGTATGTCGCGGAATGTTGTATATAAGTTTGCTGCAATTATATCGATTTTGTCCGAGATTGCACGTAGATTGAATTTGAGAGTCGCGAGTTTTGTATCTCCTCAATCTTTTGCCATCCTAGGTTATTTGCTGCCAATATTGGTTATAAGTTGTAGCGACTATCTTTATAAGTTATATACTTGCGATATAAGAAGAAATGAATCCGAAATTCCAATTTTCAGAATCGTGAGTAACCACGTGGAAGGGTTGGCCGGTATCAGGGATCGTTGCAATTACCTTGTATTTTCGTTATTATTCGTCGCATTTGGTATTCTGTTATCCCGTCGTGTTCTATTACGGATCATATTACTGGAACAAGGATTCGTTTCGTAGTAACGTGAAAACCACAAGTTGGGGATATAGGAATTCAAGAAGTAATGTCTACATATATATGGTTGAATATTCCGGTTTTTGGAGATATCAAGTGTGATTATTTGTGTGTCTTATATAGATATATGTTTGTATATTTAGTGTGTATATTTGCGAGTGTAATCATGTCTAAGAATATTTCGATTCTTGATTTATGTTGATCAGAACCTTTATTGGAACAGGTTCACTTTGTAGTTTGTTTGTGAAATTTTGTGAAATTGGAACAACTATTAATTCACATTATAAGTTTTATGCAAATGATATTTAGTTCTGTTTTCCAAATTCAATATCAACTTAATTACCTATCCCATAGTAGAGGCTTTAATTGTGGGGTCCCTTAGAGGATCCTCCCCTTTGTTTCAACTATTTTCGTTGGCAATACTTATTACTGTAGGATTCTGGATAACTTCTGTAAGAGTAAATTTTGCTCATCTCAGAATTATCTGGGATATTATCGTTGTACGGGTAGCTAGCAAGGGAGTAGTTGTTAGACGTTACAAATACAAGGTGTATGCATACGTTTTTGCCGGGTTTTGTGGTAAAGAAAACACGTAGTTTTCAAGGGAAATTAATTTTGTTTGATTCAAAATATTGGCCATCGGCTTCTACACATTTCACCAATCTTTCAGGTAATTGATGCATACCATGCCAGAAAAACTGCTTGCTTTTGCGGTAAACTATTCGTCGAGCCATTTTCCAACGTCTTGAAAATTGATGAAGCGCTGCTCTGCGAGCGCGTGCACCATTAATGCGAAGAGGTGATAGTCAGATGGCGCCAGGTCTGGGGAGTACGGCGGGTGCGAAAGGATATCCCATCCAAGCGATTTCAAGGCGTCTTTCACTGGTTTTGCTGTGTGAGACGGCGCATTGTCATGTAACACAATCACTTTGCCAAGTCTTCGGGCCCATTCCAGTCGTATTTCGAGCAATGCGTGATTTATATTAATCATTTGTTGGCGATAGCGTTGTGCATTAACGGTTTTGCCGTGCTTCAAGAGTTCACAATACACAATACTGCTCTGGTCTCACCATACACAAAGCATGGTCTTCTTGACGAAGCGATTTGGCTTTGGTGTTGAAGGACCGGCTTCGCCAGGTGAAAGATACGATTTTTTCCGCTTCAAAATAAATCTATTTTTCGTCACCCGTCACAATTCGATACAAAAAGGATTTTCTTTCGTGGCGTTGAAGCAGCATTTCACAAGTGACTTTGCGATTTTCCATTTGACGTTCATTCAAATCGCGTGGGACCCATTTACCCAGTTTATTGATCTTCCCCATTGCTCGTAAACGTCTGCTGATTGTTTCTTGTGACACATTTAATGCTTTTACCAATTGCTGTTGAGTTTGAGTTGGGTCATCCTCCAATAACACCTTCAATTGCTTGTTTTCGCACTTCTGTGGTCTACCAGAGCGCGCACTGTCTTTCACATTGAAATCACCACTTTTAAATTGTCGAATATATGTCTCACATGTTCTAATCGATGGAGCGTGTTCACCATATGTTTCTACCAGCACACGATGACTTTCAACAGCCTATTTCTTTTGATTAAATAAGAAAAGGAATGCGTGCCGCAAATGTTCTTTTTCAGGCACAAACTTCGACATGATCACTGACCGATAAAACAAAGACGCTAGTGTTTGGCGGACTCAACTTGTTTGTGTTTGTAGTTTAATGTCAGACGAACAGAATGACGTATGTGTCAAATTAATACGCTGCGTACTTTTCGCTGGCGCCATCTCTTAGGTAAACCGGAAACTACTTATGCATACACCTGGTATCCATAAATGGTGACTGATGAAAAAAAAACCGTAGATATCTTTTAACTAAGCGCCCAAAAAATATATTTCGTACTTATTTTCAAAAAAAGGTTTTGTGACCCTTTATTTTGTCAGCCAATGTTATTAGAAAACTATCAACATTTGAATTGCCTTCCCTCTATTGAGGATATTTTGCAAGCTATATTAATAACACGAAACAATATGTTACATACATTCAGTCGAAATCTTTTAAATATAATGTTCATTCATGAGTACCCCCAGGGTCGTCTCCTATTTAGGAAGTTAGCTTTTCATTACGTATATAAATGCCAAATGAGAATAAATATTCTAAATGTATAATGTATGCATATGATGCAAAATTGTATCAGGAAATGTGTTTTACAGCTGAAAATAGACATTAATTAATTACATGACTGTGGCTTGAGTAATGACCTAAATATCAATGGTAGGAAAATGCTCTCCCCTGATTTTCTCTAGGACCAAATTCATTCAGCATTACAATTACTTTGTTAATAGTTAAAAGTTTACAAATATGTCTTTTATTAGGGATCTTGGTGTTGTTATTGAATATAACTTGCATTTGAAAGCCTACTTCGCACATAGCCAATGATGTTTACAAAAGGTTAGGATCTGTCATTAGAAATGCTGAATGCTTTACTAATAATACTATACACATAGTACTAGTACATTACACAATAGCACAATACGGAGCAAACTGGAACATGCATTATTAACTTGGTCACCTAAATATTAATCGCAAGAAAAGAGAATAGAACAAATTGAAAATAGTTTTCTGCGATTTCCATATCATACAAATATAATTCATCCGCTTACAGATGAAAATACCTTATACATAGTCGTTATATTGCTCTGAAAAGACAAGAAGACTCTGACCAAACGTATCTACAGAAAACTTTAAATGTTATTCTTGTTAAAGCCACATTTCTACATTGAATGATCTTTAATATCTGAATATGTAATCTTGGCTCCAGAGATTTGTTATCATATGCAATTCCAGAAATAGAAAACTGCAAATCTTCCCCACTCCTCAGAGTTTGTTTAATGCAGAATAAGTTACTTAATCATTGTCGGAATCTCGGATTCGATTTTTTCATTTTTAATATATACAAAATTACTGAAATATATATCGACTTCAAGCATATGGCATGGCAAAGTTATTTCCAAGCATGTCTATATTTCATAATATTCACACAATTATTTGGAGATATTTATGAATCATGATTCATTTTTGTTTTCTGTTGTTGTCATTTCATTTTGTGTTCTGTATCTTTTGTATAGTTGTACTCTAATTTAAATTTTATTGTGGAAAGGGAGAGAGTCCATCCATGAGATCATCCAGGACACAAATAGGAATCTTCTGGAATTCCGGACATTTCTTAAATTTTGAACAGTCGGATCTTATCGCAAACACATACAATTGAAATTTTGTATTCTTCTATCTATCCTTCAATTTACGTTTGTATTATTTGGTGACAATAAACTAATACGCCTTCTGTAATTGAAGAGTAAATAGAAAACGAACAATAAGTAGAAACATAATAATGTATTCACTTCCAAAAGTTAGTGACCATAATACTTCCAATACTTTCACCATGTTCAACCCTGCTCATTGGGACCATGTTATTATGCACGACGTGTACGACAATAATGCAAACGGATAATAATGTGCTGCGATTTTGCTGAATAATGTAACCACTTGAGAAATATTTATTCGAGATAATAAGCAACACTTCAGCTTGATAAAAAAAAACTGTTTTTCAAACAAATTGAGAAGCTCAAGAAAAAACTTATAAATCCAATTTTCTGATTTTCTTGTCATTTAATAATTTACATCTTGAAGTTTTAGACGGGTTTACTGGACTGGACAAGATATTGGTATGTTCAGAGATATCTTAAGAACGTATACAGGAGTAAAATCTTACAAGCCCATGCAAAGTATGAAAATATTCTGACAAGTCCAAGAAATTAAATAGAAAATCTATTGTCTTTCATGTCTGACATGTATACCTATGTAATTACAATTTCCATTGTTAGCACAGTCATTGTTGGAAAAAATATGGCTATTTTTAATTTTTCATTAGAATATTTCCACCTAATTGTGTGTAAATATGAATATTACCTAATGTTTAAGATTTCAATCACATGAAACACTGGGATCACAAGTGTAAAAATGAAGGTTTTGAAATTATGAATTATGAAAATAAGAGAAATGTTATTAATACGTTAGACCAAGTGAAAAGAAGATAATGATAATTATGTGAAATTGAGAAACAACATTAAACATATGACAACTCTTTGCAATCTAGTAGCAGAAGACCTTAAATAGCGGAATATGTCAGAAACTGGTCTGATTCTTGATCTGCAAATTTGTATCGATGATAAAACATTGAATGCATTCTTATATTTCTTATGAAAATCTATACAACTTAGATAGTAATATTTATCCTTATTATACCGCATCACTTTAAATGTAAATTAAGAAAATAACTTGAAGAAATTAAATACTGAGGGTCTTAAAACTCTTAATATCATCTCCTGGGGAAGTAGAAAATTGTCATTTATCTGATTTCTCCACTTTAACTCTTCAGTTGTTAGCCAATTTTCGTAATACAACACTCATTTCTTTTATAGCATTGATTTTTCATGACTTCAAACTATCTCGTTACAATCCTAAATGATGTACACAATTGCGAGCGAGTCTACTACATCTGTAGGGACGCCTGATGACGTCAAATAGTGGAAAGCCTCAAGCAATCTCTGACATAATTTTCAAACTATGGTACTTTCATACAACGAAGAACATTTGAGCAACCAAATTGTGTTGAAGTACAATCAAACATTAGTATTTTTATATAAAACACAACGGGCATATCTAAAAGTCTTGCAATTCACATTCTGGTCAACTGGAAAGCTAAACATCTCGCAGGATTGCATATTTGTTTGGAATTTCGGAAAACGTTGGTTTCAGATTTCCTGCTTTCAGAGTCACCGCGAAATGTCACCATATCTGCTATATCATACCACGTCATTTATATAATTTTTTGATGTGTTATACATATGTGAATGCATGAACTCACACACCTTCCTCATTCAGCATAAAGACCGCGTGATCAGTGTTCCACACATATTTCCTGGGAAGACATTCTTCTCAAGAAAAATACAGAATTTAGCGTAGTAACTTCGCAAATGTTATATTTAAGTTCATCTATAGCTATTTTTATGATTTCTCGAAATATTGTTTCTTTCTGGGTACATATTTGGACATCAAAATTAATAACACTAAAATTCTAAAAAATTCGCTCTGCAATGGACAAACCATTAGCAAAGCAAGGATTTATTAAAATACATTTTTTTGTATCGTGTTTTTAACGTTTACTGGAATAATGTAAAACCCAGTGTAAAAGAATAGTTTAAACAAGATTGAAAGCAAATACAGCGAGACAACATTGCGAGTTTCTGTGGAATATCCCAGTAATCTCCATCCATTAAGAGATCACTTAGGGTTAATGGGATTTTATTCTCTTCATCCGAAATCTAAACTCTTCTAAAGTGTTTTTTTATCTCTATCTCCATCCCAACAATACAGCTTTATGTCAAAACAGTGAAACAGCAGTTACAGATTTCGTTTCGCCATTATTGTCAACGTAGTGTCTGCGTTTAATTTATTTGTGGTTTTAGGCATCTGTGGGTCGGGTTGGGAAAGGGTAAGACAAAAGACACCGGGAGGAGTAGGTCACGGGCTTAGTTGAAGGTTCCATCGTTGCAATTATCTTGTGCATCTAAGGAAAACCTAGGAAAATCCTTAGTGAGGATCCAGAATCGGACCCAGGACCTTTCGAATACCAAGCTAAGGTTCTACGAGCTCAGCTATGGTCTCTAGGTCCAAGTTGTCTCTAGGTCCATTCTATGTTAACTCATCTTCAATAAAGTGTAGGAAGATCATGTCATGGAATATCATAATTTCTTGACCAAATTGCATCGTTTCTCTCCCTTTATATAATCAAAACTTAGTACGAAATCGTCATGAAAGTATGTATGTCGAATAAAGAACGGGACGAAGGAAAAACGGAGTTAGAAAGGAGAAATATTTATATTTGGATGGCAACATCTTGTTCTTCTATCATCATGTTTTAATCTGTTTTCTCTATTAACTTCTCACGATCATATGTTAATAAACAATTCATAGTAATACATTTTATTAGTTGCTAATATCTCACTAACTTAAGGGAGCTCGTATAATGCAGAGATTGGAATATATCAGCTTTACTAAGATTATTATGGGACTCAAGCGAGAGTTCCGAAAAGCAACTGTGTTTATTATTATTTAACGTGCGAATATTATTATTGATTTGAAGATATTTTGGGAGTGAAAAGAGAAATCGTGCCCTCAAACATCAATTATTATTTTTTTTACAAGGCAATAGATAGTTGGAATTTTCAATTTGCTCCTAAATTTGAATCTTAGTTTATGCCGAATATCTCTGAAATAATGGTGTAAACCTCTGAAGGAGAGTATTTCCATCAAACCAAGCAAAAAGTTTATTTAGAGAAATTCTGAAATCTAAGTATTTTCGTAAATATAGGTGCATCGTCACAAATGATTACGCGTTGTATTTATGGTACATTCATGTCAGTACTGGCCAGTGGCAATATTTTGAATACAAGGTATAATGTTTTATGTTTAACAGTTTCTCAAGATTCTTGATCACGTTCGATTAAAAAAAATACATTTATTTCTAATAAGAGCAATGGTATTGAATACACTTAAACTATATACTTCGGATTAAAAAGTGTTATTTACTCGTAAACGGAGCATCCTATTGGGGATGTTACCAAAAGTTGAAAATACCAGGACACATCGAAATAGAGGGTACTTTATAGATTTTTGCAATTTTCTTTAATTTTAAGGAGGTAAATTGGTAAAAACATTAAAAACAAATATTGCATTGGTGGTTCATCGATACTCTAATAATTATTTTGATATTCTAACTTTGAATATCTTATTAAAACTAGGACGTATTAATCCTTGGCGATGTCTAAAATTGAGTTGAGCGAGTTATAGTGCGAAACAGATTATTTTTCCGGAAGTAAGAATGTTGCCGCAGACACAAATTCATTTTAATTAGAGTAGTTTATATTCAACTAAATAGGATAGGAGTGAGTTGGGCGAAGGAAAACTGCAAGCATAGATGTAGCCGGTGCTGAAATATATTTTCCGGGCAGGGAACAGGGAATATTTATCTCCAATGGTGCCTTCCAAAGTAACATGCTTCGTTAGTCCAAATGACAGTAGTATGTCTGAAACGTTGTTTTATGTTGGGTTGGATTTTCAACCATGGCCTAACCACAAAGCACCAGATAGGCCAGTTGTTGGTCTAATATTGAGAAACTAACAAAATGTTAGCGTGATGAATAGCGTTTGCACGGTTGGCAACAATTTGTCGATACATACAACGTAAGATCAACTATAAATAATTCATTATCACATCCATGTGCATTTTTTTTATAATCAATAACCACCACACATTGGACAATGCTGATTCACATTCTAAATTTACAGCATAAAAGTGACTGCCATTACAGAGTTCGCGCGGGCGCACGTATTGATAGATCGATACACAGAAAACGTTTAGTAAAAGGAAGCTCCATCTATATTTATTTTGTTACTTGTTATTTTGTACGTTTATAACACGTGTGATACAAAAGTTACGGCGGTAGACCAACTGTCGAGTCCCGGCAGGAGCATGGGTGTGTATTTTAATAGCTAAGAGGTGAATCTCGACGGCCCGAAGTCCAAAATTACTTACCGTAACGGAGTAAGGACAGAATAAAGGTCAACATCATGTTTCTTTCATAAAATACGTAATTCCGTTTAAAACAGTGAATTTCCATATAGTTGGGCATTGCTTTTAAGGCTAACGGCCAAATAATACATAGACCGAACCTTACTGAAAAACGTTAATCTAACGTTCAAACATACAATCAGATTTTCAATGGCCTCCACCACCTTGATACCCTCATTATAATGAGAAGTACTGAAATTCAATTATGGCCCACGATGGCTCCATGTACTTTGTGATGTTACTCTTTTCACATTATGAATGGAATTTATATTTTTCGGATTACGAGCAAGACATCGTTTATTACATATTTCATATTACATATTACGATCAGTAGATTTCGAAATATTCAAATGTAAATATTTTTCAAGATGGCTGCCAGAAAGTATGTGGTGTCACATGTTTTCCTCATAAAAATAGGCCCATAAGGTTTCCGATGCCATTTTGAACTATAATTTATTTATTCCATCTCTATACGACTACTACAATGCAAGATATTCAACTTTTAACTATTTCGCAAAATGTCGGGCACTTTGTGACGTCACATATGTTAGCTATTTTGATTGGACTTTCTACTTTCAGATGCGGTTCTGATTAAAATATCATTTATTCCATCTTGATACCAGAATTGGAACGTGAAATATTAAAACCTATAGATTTTTCAAAGTGGCCACCGTATCTAAATGGCGTCACATATTTTTGCTGTTCTGAGATAGCTATTATTTTCGTAGTGCTACTCTGAACCAAACGCCTTTTCGTCCATGTCTCTAGAATAATTACATTTAAAAAAGTGAAGATGGCGCCCCGGGGGCGAGGGGGCATTTCATTGCCCAGGCGCAACCTGTTCACGTATCTCCATATGGGAAATACGAAACTGAAGTTAATTTTAATGTACCTCATCTCCAAATAAAGAAACGAAACCGCCATGGCTCAGTGGTAGAGCGTTGGCGTAGCATTCGGCAGGTCGTGGGTTCGATCCCAGCGGCCGACTATCCTGACTGAGGTTTCTCCAAGGTTTTTCTTCAGTCACACCATACAAATGCCGGGATGGTACCTTCAAGATAGGCCGTAGCCGACACCTTACCGAATCCTTTTCCCTCCCTTATCTGGCCTGAGCCTTAGATAACTAAAGGCCATAAATAAAATTCAATCTGTTCAGTCAATGCAAATTAAAAATGTCTATGCTATTTTTCCTGTTATTTATATGGAAATTACACACAGTATGAATAATGTAGAAGTTGATGGTTGGAAATTTTATGACGTCACACCCAATCGCTTTCGAGATAATAAGTTCAAGTTTTCTATGCTATTCTCATCTAGGCATTGCTTATCCCAGCTCGATACACCTAATGTAAAGGGAGCTATTGAAATCTAATTATTTGCCAATATGATGCCGGCTAGCTGGATCCTGTTATACGTTATCGATAGTTTGATAGGACATGAGGCTTTGCCTGCAATACTGAGGAAATCATCGTTTATTACATTCCGAAAGTCAAATTAGAATGTCAGATATTTCAATATATTTCAGTCAATATGTATGACGTCATATCCTATTACATTTGTGATTGCCTATCCACTATGTTAGATCCTAATATCGCGTCATAATATATTCATGCATTTCACCTATTGCTCTGAGTACTGTACACAGTATAATTATTAGTACAAGAACCCCTTCGGGGTAAAGGGAAGAGTGACGCAAGAATTCTACTCACAAAAGAAGTGATATCCATTTTGCGAGTGACTTTCTTTGTGCCACTATGGGGGAATTGTTTCCTTTGTAATAAAATTAATAAAATTAAGTGACTTAGTGTCCCCATAGTGAGACAAAGAAAGGCACTCGCAAAATGGATATAACTTCTTTTATGAGTAGAATTCTTGCGTTACCTTTCCCTTTACCCCAAAGGGGTTCTTGTACTGATATAACTTATTTTATAAGGCTGCATATTAAAACAAAGTGCATAGTCTTCATACAAATGGTCGATTTTACCATGGTAGGCACCGTATCTCGAAACCGATAACTTATCTAAACAATAAACATCAATTTGCCGCAATCGACCCCCAAACCCCCCTGGTACGAATCGTTTTATGCTAAAGCAAAAAGGTAGACATAATGACAGAGGTCCTTTTCTACATGTACCATTTGTAAAAAAATCTGTGATTGGGCCAAAAAAAAGTCATAACTTTTGAACGCCTTCACCGATTTTGACGTGTGATACGTAGTTTGAACTGTATTAAAGCGTAGATTATGATTCTCCTAGCTTTGGCCGCCTATATGGTCTAAGGTCAGTGCTAACACCAGAACTGTGATATTCTTGAAGTTTATTTTTTCGAACCGCTCTAGGGGGTCTCAGGGTGATCCTATTGATCCATTGTTTCTGTCTTAGTATAGCAAAGAGCTTCTAAATGTAAGTTCAAGCATCAAAATCAGGTTTATAGTTCGCGAGATCCGAAATTAGATGTATATATGTGAGTGCCGCTAACAGACTCGTTTCTTAGCGTCACTTGAAGAACTACCATTCTCCGTGGCTATGGGAAATTTCATGTACAAACAAACACACACTACAAACATGCATGCATTTGTTACCTCATATCGTTATTGCGGATATGACGTCGGATGGAAGACGAAATGTGTATCACGTGATACCTTATTGGTCGTTTAATCGTAATCCCAGGCTTTGCCTGCCATCCTCTGCTAATCATCGTTTATTCCACTCCGATGGTTGGATTACAACAACAGATTTTCAATGTGTGTGTTTTCGGGAGAGAGTATTGTTACTTTACAAACGGTATACCCTGTAACATTCTAATGCGGTTAAAACATTAACAGGACATTCTTACATCGTTTTGTGAAGTTTGGATCAATCGGCCAAATTCCTATGTAATGGTGAAATATATATTTACTAATTCAGTCTCGTTACTATGGAAACGGTAGCTTTACATTCTGATGTGGTTCAAGTATTGCAGATTGAGCCCTATGCAATTCTGCTAAGTTTGAAACAAGTTAGTCTAAACTTTCTCACATGAAGCTCGAATATAAATTCTAGAAATTGACTCTCATATATCACGGAAATGGTAATAATGAGAAAGTTCTAGATCACCTAAAACAGGGAGGATTCGCCCACTCTAGTTTAGGTGTAAACAATCCAGCTGCTTTTGCGTAATTCATAAAAATCCGTTTTCCGTTGAGTACTGCGAACGTATAATAGCTGGGAGAGCAAGCGATGGCGATACTCATCTCAATAATTATTTTCTCTAGAAATATCTTCCATTTCTTTATCTAATATCCTCTTTAAATTGAAGTATTTGTGGTGAATTGTACATGTAAAAATTTGTAGTTCATGAGAAGAGAAGTACGTCTGCTCATTTGACTACTACTATTACAAGGATTGAGTCATATTGCTACAGGCGCTCCCGACATATTATCCAATGAAGAGGAAGTCGAGAAAGATTCTCTATATTTTCAGAAAAGTAGTCCACTTTTCAACGAGTGTTACAATCTCATGTACAGTCCGACTCAGAGCGCTTCTTCAAATCAGGTCAATCAAGAGAATGAGAGACGTACAATTAAAGTTTGTTTTCAATGTGGTAGAGTAGATAAAGAGTTTTTGAATTGTTATGCCAAAGGTTTAGTCTACCGTCAATTCAACACAATTGGTCACCTCGCGAGAATGTGTGTAGACAGAAAATGTAAGTAAATGATAACAAATTGCAAGAAATAGAAAAAAAAACAAAAAAAAACAAACAGAAACTACTTTTCCAAATATGCATGTTTTGAATTAATCTTTGTTTGACTATATTTTATAGAAGAATAGATGCAACAAGAAGATACTTTAGAAAATAACGGTCATCCGTTAGAGGTAGCTTTACAATACAATAAAACTTGTTTTCCAGTAATCGTAAATATGGGTACCAAGTTCAATATTATGCTATCACGCACTTAGTACGGTAAAGGGCTGTATCTCAGCTAATACAACAAGTAGACAAGATTACACTTCTGAATAAATCAGAACAATATGGGAATTGTCATACTAGAAATACTACATGATACAAAAACGTACCTAAGCTCCTTTTTTATAATTCGGATTGATTTTCCTCTTGCAATACTGGGATTTGGTATATTAAAGCTACTATGTCCTAATTGGAAACATTATTTTCCAGGCAAAGAACCAAAACTATATTCAATACTACAAGACGATAGCTTAACAAATAACAAAGATATTATGCAAAAGCTAGATCTATTAGTATCTCTGAATGCAGGACAAACTGAGCAAATTAGACAACTTCAAACTAAAGTAAATATACTGCATGAAAAACTTAACATAGCAGGTGACATGAAATACTATACAACGGAACATATTGATAGGTCAAGTGAAGTTTTAAACCTGAAAATAGGAGATATATATGAAAAGCTGAATTCGACACAAGCAATGTTTCAAGAGCATAAAGTTCAAGAAAACGATGAAGAATGTAAGTGAACTAGCCCAATTGTAAGTGAATTAGAAGGTTTAACTGTGTCGAATGAAATGACTATCAAGGTTTTGGTTTCCCCAAACAGAAAAGAATTTCAAAGGAACACCAATACCAAGGGAAAGAATTACAAGAACAAGAAGAATTAAAAATGATGATACTGATAATTCTGAATTCGATATTGAGCTATAGATATAAAAAAAGTTTTTGCTCATGTATTTTTGTCTAAAAGAAATTGAATTTTAAAAACGAAATTTTGCAAAATTTGTGTTGGATGGTTATATGGACCAAGCATTGATTCGATTGAAAGTGCTATAAGTTCAAGAAGATTCTATTATTTTTGGCATCTATTATCGGCAAAACTAAATATATTTTTGAACATTACTTATTAGCGTTCCTTTTAAGGTTTTAAATTTAATACGGTTGTACAAGATTAGATAAAATTAGATCACAAATCAGTTAATTTTATTGGTAAGGCACATTATCTAATTTTATGAAAATGTATCCTTCAACATTATTTTGTGTCGATGAAGTATTTTTTTTTTTAAATAATTTAAATGAAATAAGATTGCAGGGTTCAGCTAAAGAAATGTCAATAATTATTTTCAAGGTATGATACTTTTATATGAAATGGTAACTCATTTTCAAAATATGTTATAGAACTGTGTTTTATGGAAAAGGGGGTGAATGTGGTGAGTTATAGTTGCGGTTAATGACAACTATAATAGTATATAAACCTTCGTAAAACTATATATTAATAAATGAAATAAAAAACACAGATCTTGATCAAGAAACATCAACAAAGAAGATACGCCTGAAAGTTTGTTGAAAAAAAAATCTTCTAAATTTATATAAGGGATTAAAAATCATAAATAAAATTCAAGTTCAAAATTCAAACTCATATAAGAGATTTTGATATTCAGACATATCACTAAAAATTGTTAGTATAGAAAGCAGCACATATTACACTAATATACAAGCAGCATATCCGCACTATTAATGAAATGTTCGGCTAGCTAACATAAGCAAGGTTAATTAAGTTAGTTTAACTTCGTTAGATAATGTTGGTTAGTCCAGTTAGGTTAGGTTAGATTAGTTACTTTATAATATTTAACTTTAGACAAATTGGTTAGGCATCACAAATTTGCCTAATTTATGTTTCTACCTTTAAGAAGAGATACAAAATAGTATCTTCATAAATACACATTTTTTTGTAAAATAATAGATTTTACATTGCATGCAGAGACATACTTTCGATTTTATTGAAAAACAACTTACTCACAGAGAAACTAAACTCTGAACACATTGTCTTAGTTAATGTGTATAATCTTGTATCCAACCATTCCTGGAGTGCAAAAATTGGATAGTTCATATCCCATTATAGGATTCCATCCTCCCATGTCCAAGGTATTGGTGATCTCTACTCGAGGGTAGTGCAGCAGAGACTAATTAGTAGAATACTTGCTGAAAGCAGAACGTTCCATATCGTTATTGAAATCTTGAATTTCTTCCAGAATTTTTTGTCGTTTCAGGGCACAATTTTAAATAGTTTTAAGAAGAAATGCCACCATAGCAGAAATTCTACTCAAATAT
>JAGDQP010007222.1:44256-68412 GCA_022664845.1 Lepisma saccharinum
CCATGGCAGCGTTCGGGATCATCTCAATGAGGCATTGCCACAGCGCTGGATAAGCCGTGCATCTCAGGAGGATCGAGTTCTCATTTGTTGGCCACCTCGTTCCCCCGATCTGACCCCGTATGATTTCTTTTTGTGGGGTTTCATAAAGGATCGTGTTTACGTACCACCACTTCCAACAACATTGGGTGACCTTCGCGCCCGCATCACAGCAGCCATTGCAGAGATTGACTGTGACACACTACACAAGGTTTGGCAGGAGATAGACTATCGGCTTGATGTGTGTCGTGTTACGCGAGGTGCTCACATAGAGCACTTGTGATGTGACTGAAAAAAACTTTGAGAGTTACCCTTCTTACCACATGTATTACATTCAGATATGTTCATTATATTTCACAAAATAAATTTATGAAATCAGGTACATTATTCTGACTTACCCTGTATATATATATATATATATATATGGGAATTCCTTCTACTTATAAAGTTTTGGAACGATGCTTTCATTAGTGTTGATGCTTTAGTTGCCTTTTAAGTGATTGTTTGTAACGCATGAAAGTTAATTATACGGAACAATTTAAGAAACTCTTTTTATATACTTTTAGCAAATACTAGTTTTGTTATTCAAAAGACAGTCACCGCACCCTCCTAACCTGTAGTGCAATTTTCCTTAAGCTGTAAGGAATTATATATTTATACATATATCAAATCAAATTATAACATAAAAGCAATATATCTTGTAATGAACAATTAATTATATTAACAATATATAAATTAGATCCGTTTAATTTTATGATTTTAACAGAGGAAACTGTTGTACAATGGAACACATATTATATTTCTATATTCTAGTTTTAGGCACATTCATGTTTTTCCGTTCCATGTCTGTGCTCTTAAACTTTGAAGGTTTTTTAATTAAACTACTTCAGTATTTCGTTTCTGCTTTTTTCCTTTAAGGTGATTTTTATTTCTTAAAATTTTCCAGCAAAGTGTTTCGTGGTACAAAGTCTCGAACCTCTTGTACCTCAAAGCATGCACGTATAATAGAGCAAAGCAATAAAATAACTCACAAATAAGAATTATGGGAAACGTTTAATTAATTTAAGTTCTCTATATATGAAGTGTAAAACTGAAGGACACTTGATCACCCCTCTAGAATATTTCTACTGTACGATGTCTACCATAGACGATTTCGGATATTAATTATGGGCGATCATGATACAATATGTATTATTCCTTCTCTAAAAGTTGGGACACACATACATCGATATTTATTTGATGATTCTAGCATTAACTAGCAGCCGTTTTGCAGTGTAGATTTTGAACTTTTTTCAAACTAGTTCTTTGCCCTGACCAAAGTCCCTGTTACAGGAAAGAAATGAATATCCACGGATTGGGACATATTCAGGAATTGTCTTGAATATTTCAAGTTCGATTACGCCGAGTAATATTAGCAGCAACACGTGATTCCTGATCTGGCCGAGCCCATCACTAAAGATGAGTAGATTTTCAGTACCTTCAGCATAATGCCCGTTCATCTTGACACAAAATAGTTTTAATAGTAATTCAAGTGATTGAAATGTGATTCTCGTGCCGATCTGAGTAGTCGTGTGGTCTAGATCGATGAGCGGCTGTTTATGAGGTTGCGGGTTCGAATCCTGTCTGGGCATAAATGTTTCTCGACTTTAAACTGAATTGCACTCATATCATCCTGACGGTCTGAAGTGTATAGTTACTAAATTGGCCCAATAAAATAAATTTTAAGGCTTTTTATGTTTCTCGTAACTTATTTTGTGTACCTTTCGCTTTATTTTTCTCAAACTGCAGTGGGACTTTTACATTTGTTTTCGCAGTGATTACCAGAATCAACAAACACATTACTTTACGGTGCCACTCTACGAACTTTGCACAAAGGAGATATGTGATGTACATGTCACCTTTCTGCATCATTTGCGAACTTACAAGGAATACCCCTTTTTACCCACAAGCAATAGTGTTACATGTCTTATTTTGGCACATGCTATGTTTCTTCCTTTTACGAGTTGATTGTCGCACAGAAGTCAACTTTTCAAAACGTGTCACATCATATCTTTTTACATATGACGATTCAGTTTCTAAATAATTTGTTGTTTTTCAGTAGCCAGTAGTACAATCGTTCTACCTCGAAATTATTCAGTTGTCATTCCTGTTAATAATGCACTGAAATGTTTAGTAAAATGTACCCCATAGAGTACAGTAAAAATACTGTAACTAAAGTATTTAGTAACATGTAGCACGTTGTCAGCAACATCATGTGTAAAAATGAAGAAAAAGAGTGAAAAATTGATAATGATAATATATGAAATTCTATGAGACACTAAATGGAATCCGCGTTCTTGATACGCATAGCCAATAGATTAAAAAGGACGTAGTGAATCGTAGTGACTGATTCAAATCTGAAATTAGTTTCTTCATCTACCTTAGTTAAAACGTTATCCTATGTTAAAAAACTTATGTAGAGAAAATCGTATTGCAATTAGTTACAAGTATTTTGTTGGAGGTGATACTAAACTCTGATACCCCATTTTACTACAACTCAAAATAACCCAGTTTGTCCCCAAGGTGTAGAAATTACTGTAAAACCAACCACAAATGGCGTTGTCGTCTGTAAAGTAGTAATCAAATGCCAGTAACATTCGTGTATTATATGACATTATCTTCTTTATTTCATCTCATTCCTCATTAGTTTCTTCTTGCTATCAAATACCATTTTTCTCTGCTTATCCAATGATCAAGGACTCCATTAAAAAGTGTTTTTCCTTTGTTTAAACAAGAGAAAGGTAATATACTTGTTTATACTAATCACGACTACATTTGTTTACAGTAATATAATATATCCCCTTTGGTACCATAATGTTATCTGGTTGATAAAAGATGTACTGCATTGAATACAAAGACTCTGAATCCTTTTTTCTTTAGAAGCTTTAAGCAGGAAACGCCGTGAAATATTATTTAATTATCTCTTAAAGGGCTGTTAATTACTACATCCATTCGGCTTTCTTCTTCAGTGAAATATTGAAATCCGATTAAAGTGGATCTGATAATGGTGGATTTTCGTTGAACCACTCGTGTGAGGTGTTAAATTACTATTACAAAGGGTTTTGTCAATGAAGCAACTGTAGGAAAATGATCTCGTTCATAGAAGGTATAAAATATAATGTTCCGAATATATCCTTGTGGTGCCACGAAGACGAAATATTCCAGCAGTACTCCTGCCAAAAGATAAATTTAATTTCCATGCAAACGTTTTCGGTTTTCTGCATTTCTATTTAAGCACTGTCTCAACCGATCGACTGTAATTTACGTTAGTTGGTAGGGCGTTGGCTTAGGAATCGGAAGGTCCTGGGAACGAACTAAAGGGCCGCCTATCGTCACTGACGGTTTCCTAGGATTTTTGCACACTGAAACGTTACCCGAATAACCCAAAGGACTTGTTTCATCTCTGGTAGTAAATAAAACAACTACTTTTACATAATAACTTCAAGCCTATCTTTAAAAAAGAAATAACATTTAACCAGACTTTGTAAACACTACCATTCACTGACTAATCAACCTGATTTTTACCTAATTAAAACTATCCTCAATATCATATATATTGTATTATATATATTGTATTTATTTTTTGTCGTGCTATACAGTATTTCTTTAAATTCTGCTATTTATCTATTCAAAGTTCTGGTAAAGAATTTCCTTATCAAGAATCAAGATACGAAACAAAACCAGCTACAAATATTTACAGGATATAATGTAATAATCTGTTGCTGTCTTTATGTATGCAATTTTTATTTAAGAGCTTTAGACAACTTTGGCTCAGGTCGTTTCCTTTATGTACCCAACATTCTGGCGGAATCAGTAAATATCAGTTTAACTTAATTTATAGATTGACGCAGGACGATCAGGAGAACATACGATATTTGTTGAAATAGTACCAAATAATGAGATCGTATCTGTATTCGGTTTGTTTGTATTACAACTAAAATATTATCCCTGTGATTTGTCTGCTTTTACCAAATATATTCAGCCCTGGATGTGGTCTTTTCAATGTCCCATAGTGTAGTAGTTATTTAACTTCTCAAAATCCAAAGAGCATACGAATTAACTAGTAATGGCAATAGATACTACTTATCTGGAATTTTTCTTTTGTTTGTGACACCAGTTTAACTTACAAAATATTTGAGTAACTGTACTTTTGCACTTGAAAACAATAGTAAAAAATTCTTTAGCATAAATATGTTGTAATACATGTGTACGTTCGTCCCGAAATAAGTCCGCAAGGTGTCTGCTTGGGGAATTTCCACGATCTTTAAAGTTGGAAGCTAAAATACTTTCTTGAATAACTTGCAAACAATTAATTGCATAAAAATTTCAAAGAAAGAAACCAAATGAAAATACAAAAGGCCACTAGGGCGTTCTTCATCCTGCTGGTGATTTTTCAATATGACAGTAATTTTCAACTTCGTTCTGTTCTGGGGATCTGAGAACCAAATTAATTATTATGTATTTAAAAGTCATTTGACTCCTTTTCTCATGTAATGTACAAAAGGCAATTCTTTTTTAAGTTTATAGACATTACTTTGATCATACTACACCTAGCGGGGCCACAATGTCTTCCGAGGCCCACATTTAAAAGAAAACATTTCCAGTTCTGCAAAAAATCTGAAAAAAAAAAAAATGACATTGTCAGCTTCTATCTATTGTTGACACAGCGTACTTGCTTCATTTTTATTGCCTCTCTTGTTGCAATTATAATTTAAATAATGTGTTGTGGGGCTCAGAGCCCCCGTTAATTAATGCGACCCAAAAATACCTTGGCAATGCTAGGGTTAATTTTATAATTTCTGCTTACCGCTTTCGGTATTATATCTTAACTATAGTTATTTCTGCATTTACAAATTTATAATAATTATTGTTTAAATCAGTGGTTTTCAAGTAGCGATCCGTGAAGCGGTACATTTCTTTTGCAAATTAATACCAATTTAATTATTTAGCATTTTTTTTATAGATTTATATCGACAGTTGAAAATTGAGATGAAAGTTTGTACTTCGTATCTAAAACAACGAGAATTTGAAGATGCGAGTGACTGGTCCCTGAAAGATTTTCCTGCAGTTTGCCAGTCAGTTAGTATTAAATGATATAGAAACATTTGTTTAAATAGCATAGAATTATTTATATATTTACATTTTATAAAAGCTATAGTTTAACTTTTTTTACTAATAGTTTTCACACGTGGAGTATGCATTACGTTGCGTCTTTGGCTTTAGGGTAATGTTTAGATTTACTCAGTAATGGAGAAAACTTAATATATAAAGCAATAATCAGTCATGGCTGTTACGAGAAACGAAATGGAAGTTTTAATAGGAACGTTAGCAATGTATTTGAACAATGTTTGACAAAATATTTCTAAAATTATTTTTTCGTACAGCAACTGCATGAAATATTATAAAGCTTCAAGATGGATGAACTTTGAAATGAGAACACGCTTTAAAATACTCACAAGATATATCTGCGTTGGCAAAATGTTATTTTCATCTTTGAAAAGCGACATTCACCTGAATCCCACATCTCATTGTTAATCACTGTCCTAAAGCAGTTATACACGACCATAAATATTTCAAAGTTGAGTACGGTACATGTTTTTGAGACAGTTCCAAGATGTGACGAGGAGTAAAGTTCTTATTTGCTAAATTGGAATGAACATCTTTGCCGACTTGCAATCCCCATTTATCTAATCATATTTCGTAGGAAAGATCTTTCCACTTGCCAGTAAGCCAGTGAATAAGTGGTATTTCACTGCAAAAAAATACACAGTAGAAGACCGATTTTCTGATAGAGCAAAATTAGCTGGCGTGAAAATTTTGCTACAACGTTATCACTATTACTGAAAGTAGATTGTAACCTTGACGTATTTTGCAGGCATCCATCCTTCAATTTGTTTGCCTCCAAGTCTGAATGATTTCTTCTCTAGATTTGTTAGATGTAGCGGGAAAAACAGAAATAGTTTGCCAAAAGATCCTTGGCGTCACCAGGTTTAAATACTAAAGGATTGAAACGCTGAGTCCATCATAGGAATCTGTTGAGAAACAAAGGATAATCAGAAATATTTCCGAGATACATTTTCGGATTTCATACCATAGTTTTTATTTTTAGATTCAAGAAACACAGATCGAGAGTATGCAAGTTACTGGTGTAGATGAAAACCAAACTGATAAGTATGATTTCCAACATCACAAGCATTATCAATTTAATCATTTTTCACAGCTTTTTTTTCCTAACCACTTGAATATAAAATCTTGAATCCATCCACTATAAATTTCAAATCTAAACTTCATAAAACGGAGTGGTTCGTAACCAACTCTAACAAACATAAGCTGCTTTGAAGCTCACCAGGTCGTTTAATATTAATTCAGTCCCTCCAAGCATAGATGTGGAATGAATTTCCCTTTATTAATGGCATATCTCCGAAATAATTTTTCATTTAGAGTTTCATTTTCTTTCAAGTTGAACTTCAGAAAGGCTAAAGTTTAACATGGGTTATCTTTCAGGACCTCATAGGCTATAGTGAATAGATACATTATTTTAATTAATTTGAGATACATTAATTAATAAGAGTCAAACTGATAAGTTTCCCCACTGTTTCAGACTATGACGAGTCTAACGGTATAGTATTCATCTCTGTGTGACATGTAGTTACTGAGATCTAGGGGAACAAAGAAACATACAGATAGAGAATACTAATCAATTAAAAAGGATCTACCACTTTTAGAGTTTATGGGATAGCTTATTCTACGGTTTAAGAGCATTGCGAATCCAAAAGTGTATTGCTAATCCCTTTCGGACTTGTAGTTACTGAGATCTAGGAGAGGCACAAATGGTGAAGACTAAGCGATTCGAAAGGACCTGCTACTTTTAGAGTCAAACTGATAATTTTCCTCACCGTTTCAGACAATGATGAATCTAACGGTGTATCATTCATCACTATGCGACTTGTAGTTACTGACAGGAGAGGGACAAAAAGACATACAGATGGAGAATACTAAGCAAATAAAAAGTACCTTTCAATTTTAGAGTTTATGTAATAGGTTATTCCGTTGTTTGATACCATTGTGAATTCAACAATGTATCATTTATCTCTCTGTCCCTTGTAGCTACTGAGATCTAGGGTGGGGGAAAATAGTCCAAGTAAAAATACATAAGAAAAAAGAAGAAAACTATGTAAATGAAAAGGTCCTGACAGTTCTAGAGTCAAAACCATAATTTTCTCCACCATTTAAAATCGTGCCGAATCCAACGGGGTATGGCTCAACTCTGTCGGGCTTGTAGTTGGTAAGACCCATGGGGGCGGACAGAAAAAATCCTATATCTTCCCTTATTCACTGACACTCATACGGGTGCGCTAATGGAAACATATAACTTAGAAACTTACCTAAATTTAAATAATGTATCAGCTGCAATTTCTCGGGAACAGACACCATAAAAATTATAACTTTCTTTCACCTTTCACTTTCTTTCACTACCTTTTAGCACAGTTCAAATTTCACACAAACACACTCTTCATGTCTGCACATGGTTTAGTTTATAATAATAGTCAAAGTTCTGTACGTTATTTTATCTACAGTCTTAACATTTACATATATACAGATTTAGATGTAGGTCCATAGTTAGTTTGCTGTTCTCCTAATCATCTTTTTTTAACGTAAGAAACTGGTCAACTACTTCACTGACATCAACCTTTTGCGTTCCTTGCTGTCCAATACTCAAAATTGTCAGGATACTTAAACACATTTGCGTGATGGTACTTCTTAGATATGACTATCAAACTCAGTTTAGAAAAAACTTCTCTCTGCTGTAGCTGTTGTGACCGGAAAGGTTAAGTAAAGTTGTAGTTTAGTAGTCAAATTTGGGAGCCAACTGATAAGGCAAACATTGTCCTCAACAAGAACGAGTAAATACATTTCTTCTCTGAGGGTTTCCTTTTCACTTCCTTCCTTCCCTAGCAATGTCCTAAAAGATATCACTTGGTAAGGCAGTGATTTTGACAGGTATTGTGGACATATATTTACAAGAGTCTTACATTTCTATAGTACTTCTTTGTGTGTTAAGTTTACTAGTTCTTGAGGTGACAGGATAGAAAACCTTTCTACAATTCAACATAAGCTTTGGAATCTCAGTTCCAGCTAGATTATCACAATGTCCAGGATGGCATTAAATACCGTTATTTCTAATGCTTATATTGGATCATCAATTCTCTGGTCGACTACAACTTCATCCAGAAAGCGTTTTACGTACCTCTTTCATTTGTTTTTCATTTCTTAAAAGATGTTCGACAACTGTGCTAACTTTTCGCATCAGAGAGAAAGCTAAAATAGTCTCCTCTTAGAGTTTTCAAGTTAATCAGATGCGCGGTTCAAATACTACCTTGTTTTATCAGCACTGCCACGTTTCTTTCTGCAAAGTTTTTGAAACTTTGTTCATGTTCTCAAGCACTATGCTTTCAAGGCAGGGCAAAAGGATGAACCCAAAATTTTTCGAATGATCTCTAATTTCTGATGCCTCTTCTCTTTCTGCAATCTTGGCATTGTGCAGGATATTTTCTGTTATGCATAACATAACATTTTTGAAACCATTTCTAATAGCTAAGAGACAACAGTTAAATGTTTTGTAAGCGGAGGACACTGTATTAGTGAAAGGAGGAATTAACATCTGAAAAGGAAATGATCTGGCTTTAATTAGTCTTGGGAGACAAAGACTTTGAACGTGTAGGATTAGATTGGTTTCATAATTCGTTCTCTCTCCTAACAGTTTGGTTACCGTATTTTCATCAGTAATTTTCATTGAACTTACACAGGTTGTTAATTTTTGTCATTGATACAGTATCAATGATTAATGATATTTTATGATTCTATGAGAATCGGGAATATATTCATAATTGACAGTGGTGGTATCTAAAGTCGCTTGGGCCATATCGCCTCCACTGCATGTTGCCTTAATAACAAGGCTCAAGAACAATAAATCCAAGATTAGAATATTCTGACTTCACATAGATGTCAGTACATATTCTCTATGAGTACCTAGAAGGCATCACCGCAGTCAGGGTATGGTTGATTTGAGGGATAAGGTCACAGAGCATTCGATCTGCGGAGCAGTACTTTTGAAGCCATCTGCGGAGAAAAAAAAAATACGACAGCGAGAAAATAACAAGCATAATTAAGTTCTGTAAAAGCATTTTCCCCAATTTCTTGATTTCGTTCGTTGTTATTAGCTTCCAGTTTTCTACCTCTTTCCTTCTTCTTTTATTCTTCTCCTACCAAAAGCAACGTAATTAAGAACTCTCTCTTTATTGTGCCTTGCTCCTCTTTTTTGCCTAATTACAAGGAGCGACGCCTGGAATATTAACATCCTGGAAAGCCTCTGGCAACACGCAAAGAAATGCCAGAACAAGGGAGACTGCAAAGTTCTCGCCTTTTGAAACAATTAGAAGAGAAGAAAGGTAGGCAATAACGAACCTGTGAAGAGACTAAAATTGGAAAAGAGAAAATAATGTTTTATCCTATATGTAAGAACTAGAAATAAGATATATTGTTTATATGAAAGCTGAACACTCAGTAGAATAAAGTATTTTAGTTTCTTTCAAAATAAACAGATAATGTTCAATTGTGGGGAGACTGTGCGTTGCTAGGTACAGAACATTTAAACTATTGTGGACGATCATCATGGCTATAAAATTGCAGTTATTTCTTCTTTGGGATTATCTTACATCATTCGATACTTACAGTGCTGTCTTATGACGCTGTTTGGTACTTCTTGAGAATACGTAACAGTAATATATCAGTGGTTGCCTGTGTTCCGGCTCAATGTATGTTAAATTTTCTTTCAAATTAGAAGTTTACTTGCGATTTATTGATGGGATTTGTTGAGAAAGGGATAATGTTTAACGACAGGCGCGTTTCACTTTTAATACACATACTAAATTAAACCGTCTCTACATATTTTAGTTTTCGATGAATTTCATTCGCTCTATACTTGGTTTAAAGCGCTATCGTGCAGTTCTTGAACCCCCAGAAAATTTAGGAAAAGGTCGGGCGCTCTTCGCGTTTCTTATAAACTATTGATTAACAAAAAAAAAAAAAAAAATATATTAAGATACTCGGCCAGCTAAAGTCCTCACAAGGATGGATTTATTATACAAGGTGATCTTCCTAAAATTATTCTAGATATCTGGTAATAGGTTTGATCTCCAAAGTACCTTTCTAGTTGTTTGTGGCCGTTTTTCAAGATAATTGTTTGAAGTAATTTTAGCTAGCTTTAAAATAGCACGTTCATTGTTGTGAATTTTCACTTTATAGTTGACGCATTTGTTGTACTACGGTTTGACTACAGGTGTTTTGGTACTGATATTTAGAAATACAAAGACTCGTTACTGTCGGAGTACAATTTTCTAAATACAAATTAATGTTTCAAGGAAAAGAAATAAGAGCTGAATACTAGAGCAAAAGAAATAAGGAAGCTCAAGAAAGAACATTTTAAAGTATAACTCGTCCATTTAGTAGCATGTATTTAATATACTAAAATCAATTGTTAGATTGGAAATCTTTTAACGGTTATCTGATATTTATTTATTTATTTATTTACGTCTTGTTTTACATGGCGAAGTTAAGGCCCTTACGGCCTTTTCTACCACTGAACCATGAATACAAAGAGAGTAATTAACAGTTTCGGTAAACACTACTATAAGATGGAAGAGATTTATAATACAACGAAATTCATAAATGTAAACAAAATAAAGCAAAAACTAAAAGAGAGGAAACAAAACAAAAACTTATCTACACTACAGATCTTAGATAATCTAAAGTTCACTAACCACATACACACACACACACACACACACATACACGAAAAATATAGGTATAAATGCAATGCCATGAGCACCATGAGAATTTATATAAACTAACATTATCGACTTACAATTAAATTTACATTGACTGCTAAAGGGATACTAGTATTTATTTGATATAAATTTACGAGTTGAGATATTCAAACATATCTTAGTTGTGTTGCTCTAAGAGGTAGCTGTAAAGCATAGATTTAAAACTTGTTAATGAAGTTGAGTCTCTGATGGAAATTGGCAGTCCGTTCCACTTACGGGATACAGAAACTGTATAGGACTTCGAATAAAAGGATGAGTTATGGTGAGGAATAGAAAGTAATAGGTTTGCGCGAGACCTAGTGTCACGGTTGTGATGATCGCTTAGGAACTTAAAACGTTGCAAAAGATAGGAAGGTTGCCGATCGCGTAGAATTTTAAATAGAAGCACTAAAGAATGCCACTCCAGTCGTTGTGAGACTTTTAACCATTGCAGCCTATTGAAATAAGATGTTAGATGATCATAATGTTTAAGATTAAATATAAAACGCACTGAAGCATTTTGAATGCGCTGTAGCCGGTACGTGTGTACATCATCCAGGTTGGCAAGCACTACGTTGCAATAATCCACATGAGGCATTACTAAGGCCTGAACAAGCATTTTCTTAAGGGAGATGGGAAGAAAATTTTTAAGTCTGCTCAAAGAATGTAAAGTTGCAAAGGCCTTTTTAGAGACAGTACTAACGTATTCCGTCCAAGTTAGATGTTCATTACAAATAAGACCTAAATTTTTTACGGTGTTCTAGGAAGGAATTATCATTCCATCTAGAAAGACGTTGGGAGAGGAAGAAGAGTTAAGAGATGAAAGAATTGCTTTAGAAGCTATACGTAGACATTGAGATTTAGATGGATTCAATTTCAGACCGTTATCATTTGACCACTGAACAATTCTTCTTAAGTCCTCATTCAATTTATCAATATATGTGGGTAGCTCACTTGGAGAACAAGTTATATATACTTGAAAGTCGTCGGCATAAAGATGGTATTTACAATGCTGTAATACAGATGGCAAATCATTGATGTACAAGCAGAAGAGAAGAGGACCGAGTACACTACCTTGAGGTACTCCATGATGAAGAGTTCTCAAAGAAGAGTCAATACCAGAAACAGATACATACTGCGAGCGGCCAGTTAAATAACTTTGAATCCAATTTACAGAAGAGTCTGAAAAGTTGTAAAACGTCGATAATTTGCGTATCAGAATGTTGTGCTATATTGTATAGTATTTGTTAGGAGTGCAAACTCGTTTATTTAATTGGATATCCTCCTTCTTCCCATGTTGTCTTCAATTATGAAAAATTTAATATTTAAATAAAATGATTATGGAAGAAAACATTTTTTTAAAATAAATTGAAACGTACTAACTCTTTGTTATTAACTTCGAATTGAAAGATGATGTGGTTTCTCTATACTAACTTACTTGAAAATTGTGTACTAATGATTCTTTTTTTAAAAAAAAACTTGCCTTCTTTCATTTAGATGCTAAATATCCTGAGGCATTTGTGGTTTAGCTACTGGAACTGAGTATTAATATTTACCTCAGTTACAAGTCTCTTAGCTGAATAAAAATGTCATTTTCAAGCTTGAACTTGAGATAGATAAGTGCAGTGGGTATTTATGTTTAGGGCTATATGTGCTTGACAGTTTACTTATAAATGTTTGAGAGAAATAAGGCATTTCATCCATTACAAGTAAAAGTTAAATAAATCACTAACGATATAAATAGAATTCATCCTTGGTGCTTTTATATACGAGCAGAACAATTATTTGTCGTACGGTAGAATCATATTTGTAAATTATTCTTGTATAATGTAGAGCACAAAAAAATACTGCTGTCACAATGATGGTGTCAAAATCTTTCCTTTTGTAATCCTATCGCTTGGTTGAATACGTACATCAGCTTTCCCACGAGAGGAGTGGTCCTCGACTACAGGGATCCCTCAATTGTTGGAGCTTAATACGACGCTAACAACATGTTTGCACAGCAGAGAACAACCATGACGTGATTAACTTTACGATCAAAAAATCAGCAGCAACATCACAGCGAATCCCATCCATCTTCCTACTGATGACAGTTGACAAGCTCCAATCGAATGAACTGATTACATGAAATTCGCTAGGAATGGCTTAAAGCATTGGGGATTCAGGCTAGCCTTAATTCTTCCGTTTTCACCACCAAACAAACAAACATACTAACAAGGGAGATCACCCGTGTCCGGTTCCGATGTCAATGTGATTTTATTTTCTGATAGAGGGCATTTATGCATTACGGTTGATGACAGAAATTATTGCCATGCGCATGTTGTTTAAAGTTATTGAATGTTGAAGAGTTGTGATGTAATTATTACAGGGTAAGGCAAAAGTCCCTTAATATCCCTTGTAAACTGCGTGTGAATGATAAAAAATGAAGAACAACCATGTGGGTACACCTTACGCCTAAGGGGAAGTCGTATGGTATGTGTGACCTCGACGACAGCCATCTTGAATCAGACTCAATTTTCAAAAATAAAAACCTTAGCATGTGACGCCTCATTCTAGCAACACATTTTCCCACAAATCCAATGGTATGCCATTTGTTCACTACGGCAAATTCAAACTTGATTAAAGCAAAAGTAATATGTTATTAAAACACAATTCAAGTTGTATTCACACTTGTGCTTGTAATGTACCGATGCCCCCAGCCACATGCAAACGAAAACTAACAGACACGCATCTGCTCTTCCACAACTCGTTTCGTGAATCATCGCACAACGAAACAACTCCTCCTACCTTGCAGTCACGTGATACCAACGACGTCGCTTGTAATAGATAGTAGACGCGACGAGGAAGCAAATTAACATTAATTTCAAGAAGGAAGAAGAAGAACTATGATTGTTGTCTAACTTAATCGTCTTTTGTTTTCTATTTCTTTCTTGGTTATTTATTTATTTTCTATGACAATTGTTTTCTCCAATCAGAAAAACTATTGGTCATTTTCTTTTTAGCGATTGTTGTCGAACCAAAAGAGGTTTATCTTTGCAAAGCATTTTCGGAATAGCTCTATTATGCCTCTTTGCCGCTTTCTATTGATTGCTGCTGTTCGTTTGAGTTTTTTTTTTCATCGTTTGCGTAACATTGCCCGCTATATTTCCTGATCATTTTGTGTTTATCTAACGAGAATCGGTTACAATGTAATTTTTGTTTGTTCCCGTGTCATAGGCCTATCGGTTTTTAATGTTTGTAGTTTGAAATAAATAACTACATCGCAACTCTTAAAAATTGAGAAAGAATAGCGGAAACTCATCCCAGCACTATTCATGCACTGACAATAAATTGCAAAATCAACATATGTAGCAAACATGAGCCTAACCTCGTACTGGTTAACTATAGAGCAAAGATAAGCTTACCATTAGATTTGTGGGAAAATTTGCTGTTACAATGAGGATTCACATGCTATGGTTTTCATTTTCGAAAATTGAGTCTGATCCAAGATGGGGGATCTCAAGATGGCTGCCGTCAACGTCACACCAACCATACGACTTCCCCCTAGGCATAATATATACCCACATGGTCGTTCTTCACTTTTTATCATTCACACACAGTTTACGAGGGGTGTTGAGGGACTTTTGCCTCACCCTGTAAATAATTACATCACAAGTCTTCAACATTCAATAACTTCAAAAAACATGCGCCATGGCAATAATTTCTGTCATCAGACATAATGCATAAATACCCTCTATCAGAAAATATAATTATATTGAAATCCCTTGTAAGAACAACTCGTGGTTTGATAAAATTCTCTTCCATTATAGAATCCTCTCTGGCTTTTCGATGGTCATTGTGTGTGTGTGTTTTTATTATTTACATGAGACACTTAAAACGATCGTGATACACAAAACGACTATTTTTACTAAGTGTGAACAATACTGTGTCTCTGGTGTACGAATGATTTCGTTAGTTATTTTTCATTCTCGGTGAAAATACGTATGTTGAAAGTATTTTTTCCACGTCCATTCTAAACTGTAGATCTATCCTTGGAATTTATCTTCATCTGAAGAAACGTAACGTCAAATCCTAGTTGGTTTGTATTTTGTACGGTCCTTCAGGCTATAGACTTCCTTCCTAAGTCCACTTATCACGAAGTTTGGTGCAATCCAGGTCACACTGAAGTGAGAGTAATATTAGGAAAAAATAGTCAATTGGGAAGCTGTCCACAATAATTAGAAACTTCCGAAATGTAAATATCACGTTTAGTCCTAATCTTACGAAGCTGCTTACGCGTAATACGAATGATTTTGCTCTGAATAATTGGCGTGGTGATCTAGCTAACTACCAGATTAGAAAAGAATTAAAGAAATAATCCCAGACGCAGACACCGTTTCAAGTTAATTGAATCCTCGAATGTTAAAAGAAACCAAATTTTGAGGAGAATAAAAGAGTTCTTACATCGAATTCTATCAAACGAAGTACAACTTTTCTGGTTCTGTTTTCTATTAAAGATATTTGCTCACAATCCTAGGTATTTAAAAACTTTTTTTTTTTTTATTTGTGGCGAAATTTCAAAATTTGACTCTCGTTATTTCCTTTTAACATAGTAATCCGTGTGCTTATGGTAAGAGATGGACCCCGTGTGCAGTTTGATGAAACAATATTAAGGATGGTCTCATTATGTAGGTTGGAGGACAAGTGTTAGGAAAAGTGATGGTGTCTATCTGGGTAGTGAGCGTGGAGCCAGAGGGAGGGGAATTCAATATGACCGCCGGAATATACTATTTCTAGCATGCAAATTATTATATCTTAGGAACTATTGCACTAAAGCCCTCAACTTGGTGTCAAATTGTAGGGTTCCATTAGCGAGTTAGTTATGAAATGATAGCAGTTACCTTGATAGTCCATCTGAGGACATGGAAAGAGAAAATCCAAAACAATTTCTAGCATAGAAGCAACCACAGATTCGGAACAATTGCACCTATAGCTATAATTCTGGTGTCAAATTGTAGGATTTATAACGTAAATTATAAACAAATGATTGTGACCACCGTCTTGAGCCACCAGGAGGGATGGATAGAATATGGTTGCCGAAACAAGTCATTTCTAACATACAAGTGTCCAGATATTTGGAACAATTGTACCTATAACCATAATTTTGGTGTCAAATCGTCGAGTTTTCTGCCAAAATGATCAACAAGTGATGGTGACCGACTTGGGTCATTGAAATGAAAGAATCCAATATGCTGCCAAAACAAGTCCATAGAGGCAGACATAACTTCAACACTATTGCACTTATAGTTAAAACTTTGGTGTCAAATTGTAGAGATTCATTAGAAATGATTATTAAATGATGGTGTCCACAAGGGTAGTGCTAGTTTGAGGTCATGAAGGGGGGATGAACCCAATATGGCTACCGAGACAAATCATTTCCAGAATGCAAGCAACTAAATCTTTGGAACTATTGCACTTAAATGTATGGTGTCAGTGCCAAATTGTAGGATTTCATTAGCAAAATGTTTACCAAATGATGGTGACCACTTGGGTAATATTATATGGGGTAATTAAAGGGTGATTAATCTACTATGGCTGCCAAGACTAATTATTTCTAGCGCACAAGTAACCACATCTTGGGAAATATTGCATAAAATAACTAGTTTGTTATAATTTACATGTATGCCAGGTTTCACGCTTTTATCTATAAAATGCACCATTCGTAAAACTTGTTTCTTAAACCGCTGCACTTAACTGCCAAAACCATCATGATTATCGCAACAGTTAACAGTATTGCCAACTATTTAAAAAAAAATATTCAGTTTTTAAATTTGCTTCAATATCATTAGACTTATTCGCACAAAATTTGACACAAACATTGTTTAAAAGAATAGAAAAGTACTATTGGTTTTCCCGTCAGTCAGCATTCCAGTTGTAAGTGTTGCCAGCCTATTTTATAACAAAATAATGCTTATGCACCTGAAATGCTATCAAGGGACTTGAGCCTTCGCGAAAATCGCATCTCTAACTTGTTTAGGTTTGAAATTACCCCAGTTAACTTCCTACTTTATGTATACCGGATTGTACACTTTGTAAAAGAAACATCGCATGCCTTTATTTGACAGTTTAAAAAATAACGTTTTTCTCCTTGAATACTGGTAGTCAAAGATTAAGCGCCAAGGACATAACATAGCCGAAAGTTTTCTTATATCAATATACGTATGTAGTCTTCAATGTTGGATTAGTCTACACTAAACTGTGAATGCCTACTTTCTTCCGAATAGACTGTCTTGGAATACAAGCAAATAATTGACATTCGTTAGAAAACTATAAAATTTATAGTTGGTTGGCAACTTCAAAATGTTAGACCTAATACTAACATTTGGGTCTTTCATTTTACAAGAGGGATGACTTAGACCACGTCTCGTCTCAATGTGTACAACGAATGCTCTTAATACATGGTATAATTACTAAACACATTGTTGGTCCTCAAATCCGGAATATTCTAAACCAATATTTCGCCGATTTCCTTTCTTCTGGAGCCAATAAAGTATTAGGTAGTAATAATAAACTCTCTATAAAAATGAGTCAACATATTTTCGGTTTTTCGAAAATATGGATATTTCAAACCATCTCTCTCTCTGTCTCTCGATCTCAAACTGCCATTCCTCCACTTTAATTTTTTTCGAACTGATAAAAGCTTTTGAGAGAGACATTTTAAAATTGTTTCTCTTACCTATCATTCTGATATATAAAGAATATTTTCTTTCTTTCTTTAGAAGGGTGTTGATATTGAAATGTTTTGACGAAAATGTCATACTACCATCCCTTGCATATTGATCATTCGTCTGCATCAAAGCAATCTTCTGCTTTCCATTATTCATCATTGTGTGATTTTGCCAACCATTTTGCCTTCTATTTTCGCGTTCTGAATTTCCCTTTTCGTGGCGCCTTATTGTTATGGCGTTGGAGGGAAGGAAACCACTTTTATGGAAAAGGAAATGATTCACATTTGGTTCCACAAAATAAGTAGGAAATAAAAAAAATCATTTTTTACACCCCTAAAGCCTTGAAACGTAACATAATGTGAATGTTTTTCGTATAATGTTATCTCCTACATTAGTAACATCATGTTTTATCATAATGTATTTCATTTACTTAATAGTTCCTCTTGCGATTGGATTGAGTAGAGGACTGTCAGTACTAACCACAATATGTTATTATTGGTGTTTGCGCCATGCTTAAAATACTTTTACCGTTTTCTTCAACACTTACTTTTACTTTAGTCACAGATGACAATGTAACAGATTCATGCTTTTAGTCACTCAGTCATTGTTTCGTTCATACAAGAATTGAGTGTAAATCATGTACCTCATGCATGTAGATAAATGTAGGAAGAGTGTAATAAAGATAATTTATATTGGTATACGTATTTAATTGAGCTATGTATGTTGCCTTCATGATAATATAATGAATTGAATAAAATTTATTTATGGCCTTCAGGTAGCTATGGTCGGTGCCGGCATTTTGAGGGAAAGATACAGAAAGAAATCGGCCTAGGCTTAAGTTGACGGTACTATCCCGCGCTTGCCAAATGTGACAGGAAAATCTCTGCAAAATTCTCAATCAGGATGTTTGGCCTTTGGTATCGTAGCCAGGGTCTCCCAAATGCGAAGTCAACGCCCTACCAGCTAAGCTAAGGCCACTAGATTCCGTGACTGTACTATTACGTGTACGATTATATATAGCTATATGCCTATTTTACTAGGTTTCAAGAGAGCTCCTCTTCTCTCTTCTTTAGGATAGTTTGAAAATTCTGCTAGGGATTCAAGTATAGTGATTTATAGGGATTCAAACTTGGAATCTTGTGATTACTCTTACTATCTGTTTCACTCTTAACTATTAAACTGTGGGCTAGGGAATTCCCAAGTGGATATTATTTTACAATGTCGTTTGAACAGGAAAGAAGAAAGTATGACTTTGTGATATAAACGAATGGTAAAATAATAATCATTTTGGGATTTTTCTTTTCGGAAACAAATCACAAAGTTTGAGATTCGATTTCCGCCGCAGACACTTGCAGAAGTTACCAACTATTTACAAGATGGGAGAAGAATAGGTCTTTCGTAATGTAGAAGAATTAGTTGTATAGATATATAATCGTACAATAGGAGTAGAAATATATTATTATGAAGACAATGGAAAACGTCCAATGAAATATGCGTGTCAATTGGTGCTAACCGTTGTTATTAACCTACCTTCAAGAAACTAACGTAATACAATTTGTAGTCACTCATTCAATCATGAAATATAAATGTTATTGTCTGAAAATGTTATGTGCAGAATATTCAAAGTAATTCTCGAGTTTAATGAAGGAAAGGCGTGTATTCCTCATCTGAATAGTGATCTTCGCCCTAATGAAGCACTTCCCTTGAAACGAAGAAATCTGCTTTCAACGTCGAATCAAATCATGTTCAGGTTTCGTATCCTAAGCAAAATGTGAATGCACAGGTCAATTCACAATAACTTTTGGGACCAAAGCAGTCACTCCCGAGCACTCCACTGAACCTTCAAAGCATATGAGTTAACGAACTTCTACACTTCGACACATACGGTACACATAATAACATGCCTCAGTACCAACTCCCTGTGTTTCGTGTTAGTTTTAAAACATACTGAATAAAGGTGGGGCAGGTATAATTTATGAATATGTATCAAAACGAACTACGTGAGATTCTGAACGTATTTATTTTAACTGAGAAATTTGAATTCTATAATGGGGGACATCATACGTCGTGCTTTTAAATTTCTTATCTATAAATGTAGGACATTGGGGGGAAACAATGGTAACCCTCATTTGTTTATTTAAAAATGAGCTAAGTAAAAAATACAATAGTAACACTCATATGTATTGACTGTGAAAAAAGCCCAAGTTAAAAACAGCAAATGACCACATAGTGGCCTTTTCTATGTTAATCCCCATATGCCAGCATAGGAGAATGGATTTTCCTAACGCATTATCACAATTTGAGCTTAATGTGAGTTACCATTATTTTCCTCCATACCCTTCAAATAAGATATTGGAATTGTGGGTTAGCTCGTTTACAAACTAGCTCCCGGACTCCCGGGGGAGTTTCAAATGTAGTGCTGGTCCAAACAACTGCAAACTCAAAGTGTATCAGATGATGTAGGGTATTTTATAATCTATTATATATGATAAACTTGGAAAGAAACTTTATAAAGATGTTATATAAATTGTAAATTTCAGTTTGGATATCATAAGTAATAAAGTATATTAAATTCCTTCTCCTTACTGTATTATTCACATCTTATCTTGTGAAAAAGGAACTTGCTGTATACTTGTACGTATAATACCGTTGTTAGAACTCATCACTTTGTTAGAAATGTTATTTCTTTGATGCCCTGTTATTAGAAACCACAATTTGACATCTTAAATCAAAGTTTACTGTTGAACATATGCTTTACCAGATGTGAGTAGAATCAACGTGTTTGTGTGAAGGAAAAGTTTTCGTTTTAATAAAACTAAAATAATGACTAGATCCAAAGAACTATTTACCATGTGAAACCTCTGGCTCCATGCGGCCAGTCAAATGTCACAAATAGCACCTTACTACTGTAGCTATCCTTTCTTTTGAACACTTCCTAATAACTTTGGTTAATATTCCTGAGATACGTTTTACATTCAAGATATTTATTTCTGAAACATCATCTAGATCATGGTCATACTACTAACTAGTTCTTAAGTTTTTACTTATATATATTTCTCAAGTAAAGCACACACTTAATCGGCTTGTTTCTCTTAAGAGATTTAAAAATAAGAGAATGCGTTCCTGGCGTATGCTAGGCGATAATATGGATTTTCGTTACCTAAAATCAACACTTACCAATATCAACTCCAATCCCTTCTCAATTTTCAGTCACTATTGATTTCTGTGTGAATTGAAACTGCTTTTTCAAAATAATAGATTTCATTTCCCAAGAGAAGAAAAGTAATTCCTACCTGTCTTAAAGTTTTCTTTTTTCTACTAAATCTTCTGAAGTCCTTTAGCCTACTTTCTTCTTCTTCTTTCTCCTCCATTCAACGCACTGGATTTATTTTCCATCAGCTCTCAATGACTGGAAAGGAAAGGAAAGAATGAGAAGGAAAGGGAATAGAAATTTACAAGAGGTAGAAATCACAAGTTAGTACAGTTTCCTTTAACATGCTGTGTGAACACTTCTATATTTTACTTTTTTTTAACTGTGACTTTGATGATGTTCCACTCTACTTAACAAATTCCAAAAACGTTTATTACTTTGCATTTGCTCTCTTGCCCTGTTTCTTTTCATGTTCTTGAAAAGAACTCGGACCCAAAGTATGACATCCCCGTCATTCTTACTTCTTCCCCTTTTATTCTGCTGCATTTGATCTATTCCAACAGCTCAGACACTTACTTCAACATCTTGCTGAGCATCTTCATTATTTAGTTCCTTGGTATTATTCTTGTTCCTTTTTATTCAACTTGAGTAATTTATAAACTACTTGTCTCTTTTGTGAAATAGTACGCTGGTATTTGTTATTCTGCTGGATTTCCCTGAGTTCATGCGCATTCTTAAATTATGTGGAGTTCAGGTTCAGCGAGAATTGAGTGCCAAATTTTCCGCTCTCGTTCTCACGTTTTTGTTTCCATACGTCAGACAGAAATTTGACGCGGTTTTACAGACAAGTATTTTAAAGAAATATTTCTTTCTTTAATCTCCCAAATACATGCATGAAAACGTCCAAACATACTCTCATAATTGTTCTCAAGGTCTTGTAAATCGTTTCTGTATATTTCACAGTGAGAGGTGGGGCATGAAACCTGTGCCTTCTATTCACACTAGTCGTAGATTCTCTGGCCTTTTAACGATGTCTCCCTATGTACGATGTGTTGCTTCTATCGTGGAGTGGTGTCGATCGCTTTAGTCGTGTGGTCTGAGGCTCAAAACCAAATTTTCCAAGGTTCATAGTTTCGAATCCTGGCTAGGGCGTACTTGTTTGTAGAATTTAGATAAAAAAGCAGATAAAGGACTCGCGACGGACCGAAGCTATTAGTTACTAAAATGGCACAAAAATACAAAATATTCCAAAGTTTTTATCGTGTAGTGGATTAACACCAGCTAATTATTTCATTTTTATGTATGTGACTGTTAGTTACCCGTGTTTGCTTACTATTAAGAAATTTAAGTCCTTATCTGTTTTTGCGAATGGTGTGTGTGCCCTGTGTGCACATTATGTATATTATATTACTCACACTGTTATATTACTCTATAGAAAACTGAATAACAGACAGCTGTTACCTGTTTTTAGATGGATGTGTGCATTATGTGTACACAGTTCGCCTAGTTGGTTTCAATGAGTCCATTTATGGATTTCTCCATTGGTTTATCAATTTCAAGGATTTCCGTTACATATGTATTTTGGTCCCTTGATTTGGTTTTGGTCCTTTGTTTATTTTGTTATTCCAGTTGTCTCTCTCTCTGTATTTGAATGTTTCTATTTAGGGTTTCCCTCCCGCTTATGTCACAGTACTGTTGCATGAACTCTGATACACTAGTCAGCGTCACGTAGCATCTATTCCCTCTTCTGGGTCGTAAGGTTTGTGGTTCCGTTCTTTGTGGTTTCTCTGATCGTATTGAACTCAACTCAACTCTAATAGCACCATTATTCAATTAATTTTCATTTCCTGTTTTCTTCCACAGCTTTTTATCTCCTGTTTTGCTTAGATTTTAGTCCTAAAAACAGCCGTTTTTAATTTTATTTATTTAGTTTTGATCATGTATTTTGGTATGTTTTCATTTAATTTCCCTGTTAGTTTTCTTTCGGTTGAAATCTTGTATGATAGTCAATCGTTTTCGGTAAAAGGCTACTTATGCCAGATGTTTCAAAATTTTGTGGAATCTTATACACGATTAGCGGTGGATCTTGTAGCATCTTCATCCACCAGTTTTCGTTGCTAGATTCCCTCTTGATTCGTTTTTCGAAGTTTTGAATAGTTTGTTCACTTTTTAGAAAATTTGTTTGGATTTGTTATTTACAACGTGCAGACCACACCTGTTCCTTTTTGGTAGATAACTTGGTCATTTTGTCTTCATTCTTAAACTCTTATTTTGCCTTTATTTTCACATATGTACCCCCCAGTAACCCTTGTTTCCCTTCCATAGTTGTTTTTTGTGCAGAAGGAATTGCCTCACTAAAGCTTGTGTTACGCCCAGGTCTCTCCTCTTCTTTAAGTTATCATTACCGACTAAAGGTCCTTGCACACTATCCCTAACTCTATAGTCATTATCCCTAATCAACTCACTGGTGTTGTGTCTCACATCAGTGTTACTATTCCCAGCATCACTATTCGTCACTTTCTCCTTAGTTTGGACACTTACCTGTGTTGTTCCGTTTTTTTCTGTTGTTCCTCCGTTTCCTCTTGGCCGATTACATTATACTGATTCATATTATCATTTGCATTAGTCCATCCTCTTGAATGTCTTGTCGCGGGTTCCTATCTCACTTTGCACTATTTCATTCACTATCAATTGATTACTATCATACTTATCCACTGAATCCTGATCCCTATCACTTCTTCACACCTCTTCTTCCTTGTTTGTTTACTCTATGCTCCTGACATTATGTTTGACACCAGTATAGCCGTAAAATGTAAGGGTCGAGCTATCTGAAATTCCTAGCACTTCCGTATCGTTCCCTCGCTCTTCCTTATGTCGAGTCTATCTACTGCAGTGTTGAGCCTATCTTTGCTCCGCTCAATATATACGGAAGCTCCAGTTTCCACTGTCCATATATAGGAAAATTTCCCTTTCGTTTCGGTAAACAACCTTGGCCTCCATCCTCCTCCTGTCCGTTGTTCTATGTTAACTATCCAGAATATTAACTGTCTTTAAAACGCCATCATATTACGATATTCTGAGTTCCTATCATTATCAACATGCACGGCAGTGCATGAGCCAAGTTCTTCACGTCGGAAAACGTCAGCACTGCCACAAGCATGTTATACAGGAACAAGAGTTTATGGCAAAATCAACGATTTGGGGGCCCCGTAAGAAAAAAGATGTTAAAGATAGGAATATGAGCTTTTGCCGTTAAGGAGATATGGTAAATATGTGCAGATGTACAAAATTTCATATTCGTATCTCAAACTATGTTCTAGTTGTGGACCCCTGAAATTGCACATTTTAGGCTAACTGA